>JAOBSW010001258.1:0-107527 GCA_026214975.1 Gentiana macrophylla | reverse complement strand
AATTTCAATCCGAGCTTTAATCGAATCCAAACTTCAATGAAACCGAGATTCAATCGTAACGAACTCCAATTTCTCAAATAATACTCAGCGGTTCAATCGAAATTGGCCCGCCAATTCTAATCCTCGATTTCAAACTCGGCTCTAGCCACCATCTCCCGAACTTCCAAAACTCTCAAGGCCCCTCCCACTCAAATGATATAAAAGCCGAATGGAATTCATTTCGGGAGGAGCAAAGCAGACGATGAAAAGTCTTGAGAGGCAAATCAGGCGGTGGTGGCGATTAGCTTCAGAACCGTCAGGCGGTACAACGCCAACTTTATGGAAAAGAATCCAAAAGGCGGTCAAGTTGCTCAAGCCGAATGAGTAGCGAATGCCAATGCACGACTGGTACCTTCAACTCCGTGCGGTAAAGAAAGAGGCCGGTGCAATGAGTTTAAGAAGTGGCACTCACCGAGTGGTCCCCACGCTTCCGTGGGAAACCACTAGCCCTTCCGCCCCGTTATGGTGCGAGGAGGGAAGTTGAGCACCCATTATCCCCTCGTCCTCAAGACGAGCACACTCGGGTGGCCGATCCCAGAGAAATGAAAGAGTTGAAACACCTCGGTGGCATGAACCCCTGAGGAAAGAAGATTCGGTTGAGAGTCGGGTGGTGATCCACGACCAATAAGAAATCTGAAAAGTGGTGAGGTGGAAAGATCTGGAAGACAAGGCCGTAAGTGCATCCTCAAAGAAAGTCTTTTACGAGAGTGACCTTAAAAGCTTCCATTCCCACTCTAGAAAAGCAACATTCCTTTTTCATCAAGGATGTTGTTTCTTCTAAAAAGTTAGCAGACATGGATCAAGCAATTGGTGAAGACTGCGCGATGGTCAATTATCAAGACTTACCAACCAAGAGGGGCGACCCAGGCAAATTTGTGCTCACATTGCAGATGGGAGGCCTAGTCTTCCCAAATTCTTTATGTGACCTGGGTGCCTCCATCAGCTTGATGTCGTTGTCTGTTTGCAATCAGCTTGGTTTACAAGATCTTCTAGAACCCGCCACCATGAACCTTCAGTTCGCCGATAGATCTTCCAAGAAAGCTTCAGGGGTCCTGAAAGACGTACTAGTTTGAATTGATAGGTTTACCTTTCCAGTTGACTGGTACGTCTTAGATATGGAGAAAGGCGAGGATGTTCCCCTAATTCTTGGAAGACCTTTCCTTTCTACAGCTAGAGCCCTCATCGATTGTGATGGTGGGCAAGTAACTATTCGAGTTGGTGACCAGGAGGTGAGCTATAGTGTCTCTAAATCCATTCAAGTACCCTCTGGTTCTCCAACCGGCTTTTCCATTGAGAGTCATTTAATGACTTCAATGATCAGTATGGACGAGCAAGTCAAGGCTGCGGAAGTGGAATATGAGCGATTGATCGATAATTTGAATAGTCATGGTGTGGTTAATCTAGATCAATTAGCGGTGACTTTGAGGATGAGCTATTAAGAGAAGAAGCTTTGGCGGTGGAGCCACTAAGTAAGCTCGGCGATGTTGAGTTGAAAAGTGGAGGCTTAAATCGAGTTTAGAGGATCCCCAGCAGATCTAGTTACTCAAGCCGTTGCCTAAACATCTTAAGTATGTGTTCTACGTGAAGGTGACAAGCTTCCTTGATCATATCCGCCAAGTCGTCTCGAATAGAAGAGTCAAATCGTTAAACGTCTTGCAAAACAACGAAAAAGCCTTTGGATGGCAGGTGGGAGATATCCGAGGAATATCTCCTGACATCTACATGCACAAGATCAAGACTAGTGAGGGTGCTAAATGTGTACGACAGCCCCAAAGGAGGCTTAACCCTCACATGCAAGAAGTAGTCAAGAAGGAGATCATTAAGCTTCAGATATGGGTATCATTTACGCCATTCGTGAACAGCCGAGTGGGTGTCCCCGACTCGGAGTAGTTCCCAAAAAGGTGGAATTACTATTGAGAAGAATGAGAAGGGAGAAGAGATAGCATTGAGGCTCGTTATAGGCTATAGAGTGCAGATTGACTATAGAAAACTCAATGAGGTCACAATGAAAGATCATTTCCCCCTTCCTTTCATTGACCAGATGCTTGAGCGTCTGGCGGGGCACGCATTCTACTGTTTCCTGGATGGATATTCAGGGTACTTCCAGATACCCATCGATCCTATTGACCAAGAGAAGACCACTTTCACCTGCCCGTATGGTACATTCGCTTATAGGCGGATGCCATTTGGTCTCTGTAATGCCCCAGCCACCTTTCAAAGGTGTATGATGGCTATCTTTGACGGGCTAGTTGAAAAGTGTATGGAGATTTTCATGGACGATTTTTCGGTCTTTGGTCAATCCTTCGATGATTGCCTCGCTAATCTTGACCAGGTGTTATCTAGATGTGTGGAAAAGAACTTAGTACTCAATTGGGAAAAATGCCATTTCATGGTGGATGAAGGAATAGTTCTTGGCCACAAAGTGTCGTCCAAAGGTATTGAGGTAGATAGGGCTAAGGTGGAAACCGTCGAGAAGATGAGTTATCCTAAGAATGTTCGCGAAGTCAGAGGTTTTCTCGGACATGTCGGCTTCATAGAGATTCATTCAGGACTTTTCAAAGATCGCCAAGCCCCTTTCTACCTTACTTAAGGAAGACGTTGAGTTTGACTTTGATGATAGCCGCAAGCAAGCGTTCGAGGAGCTTAAGAGTCGATTAATCTACCTCCAATACTTATATCGCTTTGACCGAACTTACCTTTGAGCTTATGTGTGACGCATCAAACTATGCGATTGGTGTAGTCTTAGGGCAAAAGCTTAATGGAAAGTTCCACCCATCTATTACGCCATCACACACTAAATCCTTCTCAAGTTAACTACACGACCACTGAAAATGAATTATTAGCCGTAGTATTCGCTATGGATAAGTTTCGTAGTTACTTGCTGGGTGCTCAAGTGATTGTGTTGACTGATCACGCTGCTTTGCGGTATCTAATGACTAAGAAAGAGGCTAAACCGTGCTTACTTCATTGGATACTGACCCTCCAAGAGTTTGATGTTCAAATTAAAGATAAAAAGGGCAGTGAGAACGTAGTGGCGGATCATGTTTCTAGGATGTTAAGTGAGGAAAAGGGTGATCCTGATGATATAGATCTTTACTTTCCTCTAGAAAACATCATGTTGATAGATGGCTGCGCTCCAAACGTTCCTTGGTACTCCTCCATTGTCAATTACCTTCATTCCCAATATCTCGATCCTGAAATGTCTTATCAAGAGAAGAAGAAGTTCTTCTCTGATATGAAATCTTTCGTTTGGGATGAACCTTTCCTCTTCAAAATCTGTAAAGATGGTTTGCTAAGGAGGTGTGTTCCTGAATCTGAGCAACGCGATATAATCAAGCAATGCCATAGTGGACCCACAGGTGGTCATTTTGGTCCTTGGAAAACGGTTGCGAAGATCTTCGATCCGGTTTCTACCGCCCACGATCTTTAAGGACACGGAAGCTTTCAGAAAGCTTGCGATAGGTGCCGAAGAACCGGTACTCTAACAAGGCGGTTTGACATGCCATTGAAACCCATTCTTGAATGCGAAGTCTTTGATGTATGGGGGATTGACTTTATGGGTCCCTTCCCATCTTCATGCGGGAATAAATACATCTTAGTCTGCGTGGATTATGTATCGAAATGGGTGGAGGCAATAGCCACTCCTTGCAATGATCATAAGAGGGTCATGAATTTTCTAAAGAAGAATATCTTTGTGAGGTTTGGATGTCCACGAGCCTTGATTAGTGATGAAGGGACACACTTTTGCAACCGACCTTTGGAAAAAGTCCTCGAGAAGTATGGTGTTCGTCACAAAACTGGCACGCCATATCATCCGATGACTAGTGGTCAGGTTGAGCGAAGCAACCAGAGCTTGAAGAAGATCCTGGAGAAAACAGTGAACAGTCATAGAAAAGACTGGAGTCTAAAGTTGGATGATGTACTATGGGCATATCGAACTGCCTATAAGACCCCCATGGGTACATCACCCTACCAGATGGTTTATGGTAAATCGTGCCACTTGCCAGTTGAGTTAGAGCACAGAGCTTATTGGGCTACAAAGTTTCTTAACTTCGATTCCCAAGCCTGTGGAAAACACCGACTGCAGCAGTTGCATGAGTTGGACGAGTTTAGGCTTCAGGCTTACGAAAGTGCCAGGATCAGTAAGGACAAAATGAAGCTACTCCACGATGCTAAGATTAAGAAGAGAGAATTCCAAGTCGGAGAACAAGTTCTTCTATACAATTCTAGGTTACATTTGTTTCTGGAAAGTTGAGGACACGTTAGTCCGCCCCTTCGAGATTCTCCAAATCATTCCTAGAGGCGCTAGAACTTCGTGGTTACAGCGGTGACCCGTTTCGAGTGAATGGCCAAAGGTGCAAGCACTATTTCGGTGAACCTAAGGATAAGCTTTTGATTGTTAAATTCCTCGATATTCTCGGATGTGGTGTTACACAAGTCGATGAATTAGATGAGTTGTCACCCGACTTGTTCTCTGAGGATGACGGTAGTCGTAGATGTGAAGAAGTTCTAGCGGGCAGTTGGGATATGGAGGAATATGAAAGGGAGCAAAAGCTTAAACGTCATCAGAGGAATTTACAGAGGAAGAAGTCAACCATGGGAAAGGTTAAACGTGTTTGGAAAACTATCGAGCATTAATCCCATGCGTGAGATCTTTGTTTCGCAGCCACACTCTCACGAGAGCTTACACGGTAATGGTGGCGAAAAGTGAAATGGCCTGACCAGCCGAGCTTAATTGGTGTCGAGCTAACGACGTAAACCAAAAGCGCCACTAGGGGGCATCCTAGATATCCAATCTTGTTTTAGTTTTCCTTAGTTCTTTTTGCTTTCGTATGTTGTTTTAGTTATTTTAGTTAGTTTTACTAAGCTTTTATGTTTCTATCTGTCAATAGTTGCTTTCTAGATATTTATCGATGATCTTTTCTTTTTATTCCGTTTTGATTTATATCTCTACTGCCATATTATACCCCGCTTTCCCGAGTTTTGTTTCTCGAGTTTTGCAAATGGTAGTTTTTGTCGAGATCCGCTTTGAGTTACTTTTGGGACGCGTTTTCCACGCTTTTTGCGGCGTTGGCCTTTTCATGCTCCAGCCTGACCAACGGCTCGGTTTTCTATGCAAATTCAGCTAAGTTCTTATCCTTTTTTATCTTCTGCACAACATGCGGACATGTTGAATTTTTAAGTGTGGGGGAGGGGGATAGTTCGATTTGTTCGATTTGCACCTATGCATATAAGTTTGTTTAATACGTTAGAATGTTTTTATTATGCAAAATGAGCGTAATTTTTCGAAATTTTCCGACACTTTTGTCTTTGTTTGGTCCCGAGTAGGCAATTCAATTTGAAGTTCGTTGTTTTTTTAGTCATCTATGCGATATTTCATGTACTTGATAAGTTAGTTGTTTCACCTGACACTATTTTTTTCACGAGCCATAGTGACGATGAGCTATTCTATAGAGTTATTACCCCGTGTGGATTAGTAATTTTTGATTTTCTTATAAGACATGTGCTTAGTGCTACGTATATATCTTGAGATTTATGATAGTTTGTATTTAGTTCCGAAGTATGACATACTGTGAATATCTGAAGGTTTGAATGTGATAAGTACACGTAACTATTGTCCAAAGTGAAAAAGTTGAATTAATGAATGAAATGGGTGTGTCGAAAGCTAGTCGATGATTTGAGTGAGGTAGGGTATACCACGTATGTCCTAGGCCACCATGATGACTAAAATCTTCCGACAGTTAGGGAAAGCTGCCTTATGATTGGAGTAAGGTAGGGGATTATCTCGAAATGTCCTATTCTACTATGAGGGCAATGGCTTATCCTAATGTGTGTTTAAAGTGAATAAGTCAAATCAACTAAGATATCGTTATTCTGAATAAGGCTCGATTATCGCTCATCTTATCCCCAAAGATAAACTCGAAAGATATGATGTAGAGATTATCCTCTGAGTATGTCGAGAAAGGCCCTAGATATATTCGATCATTCTTTCCGGGATATGTCACGTTTGTAGGGTACATCTTATGAGTGTCATTTATTGCTAGTCTACGAGGGGGTATTAGCTAGTTTTGCTTTGAGTTTCTCAAGTTTGGATTTAGTGGAAGTTTTCTATGGCTTTGCACACCACACACCGGTGAACCTCTAAGTTATTGAATGTATGCTATATTTGTTTAGATGTCTGTTTTGTCTCGAGCCCTAATTTTCGTTTTGTTTTGCTCGGGACGAGAAAAATCTAAGTGTGGGGGAGTTGTTAAGGGTGAAAATCTATGAATTATAAGGATATATTTTACGATGTTTTACCCTCTATGTTGTGTAATTTGCATAATAATCGGTCTTTGTATTAAAATATTGAGCAAACGATGTTTTTAAAGACTTAATCGCAATATTGATATAATTATGTGGTTTTATGGTTAAATTATGATTATTTGGACTTTATTACAGTTGCGATATTTTCCATGTGTTATAGGTGAAATTTTGTGGTTCAAATGATGATCAAAAGAGATCAAAAATCGAGCTAAGTTGATTTGGGAAAGAGATAATGATGATGTGGAGTGAAGAAAAGAGATAAGTATGCGAGAATCCAATTCAAGTCGCATCGAACGAAGGCGTCATACTCCGTCCATATTGGACGAGTCCGAAATTCGACGGGCGTCCATAAAAGCGATTTTGGTGCGAGAGCATGAACGGAAGTCGAACGAACGCGTGTAGAGAGTTCAAGAGTTTCAACGCCGCTCGTCCATTATAGTGAACGCTCGTCCACCAGACCGACTTACCCAAACCGACTTTGGAGGCTATAAATACGAGGCTATTTTTGTTAGGTGTAGTGCCCGAAAGACAATTTGTGTAATTGTTTTTAACAATGGATGACAGATTTTATCTCACCTTATTACTTGCTTTGTGCTTGTAAGTAATACACCTGCTTGCAAACCCTAAGTCTATCGGTATGTAACCGCTTAACTCGATGGTATGGCATGCACGTGAGGATTGAGTTAGTGGTGATATACTTAAATCTGTTAGTCCGTGGTGAACTTAATCGAGTTTAGGTCTCTTGATTAAAACACCAATAATGCGCCCGAACACCTTAGGGTGTGATAGTCTTATCCGGACTGTCGGTAGAGGTACTTACGTGGGGCATTTATATATGATGACATTCATATAGGATCGGACCGATTTAATCTGAATTTCTCGGTATAATTCCGTAATCGAGGAATCTTATTAAATCATTAGATGATCATATATGGATCAACCTTAATCCCGAGGTGATCACGCGGATCTTTGCTTGTCCCGGGGTAGTGTTTGATGTGTTAGTTACGGTTCACTTTAATATGTGTTCCAAGCCACTTCTCATTGGCACTATCTCCGGATGAGTGAGTAGTTACGATTTTCACAGACATGGAATCCATTCCTTCCTGCGGGAAGTAGAGAGACAGTCCCCTTATTTGTTAGCCCTAAGAAAGTGATCGATCCCGGGAGTTCACATTTGACTAATTAGCTACTAGTCAGATATGTGTACTAATTGATCATCAGGGGGTTGATGGTAAATAAGGATAAGATATTCTCGATTCGGGTTCACGGAGACTTCCCACCGAATGGGCGATCTATGGAGGGTTAATCCGTATGTAGTGATTATATCAATGGACGCTTATTTACTCTATGGGTTGAGTATAAGTATACATCTATAATCGGTAGAGTTCAGTTTCGGGTTTATGGTGGCGTAATCCCGAATTAATAATTAATGTACTTATTACATTCGATGAATAATTAATTATTGAGCTACTTCGGTTATAGGTCCATGGTCCCCGATGTGGCTTCAGTAAATCGGACTAATAATCTTGTTATTTGGGCCTCATGATAATTAATTGGTGGGCTAATTAATTGATATGCATGGATATTATTTAGTTGGGCTAAATAATATAATACACATAAAAGACATTTTATGTGGGCTTATAACCCTAAAGTGGCGCCTCTTATCATTTATTTATCACAAGGATTAATTTTTGTGATGTGGAAAATAAAAGATATTCTTGTTATATGATTGGTTGGATGACTTGTTATTTGATTTCCTATTGGTCAATACATGTCACAATTAGTCATTAAGGAAAATATCCTTTTATTTTGTTTAATTAATTAATTATTTAATTAATTAATACTTGGAGGCAGAGGATTTACTCTCCTATAAAAGGAGAGTTATTCCAAGGAAATTAACTTGATAATTTCACCACCACTTTAAAAGGGAGAGGAAAATTAGTTCTTCTTGCCTAGGGTTTTTGTAAGAAGAAAAACTTTTCTTGGTGTTGCATATCAAGGAGGTTCGTGTATCAAGAAGGGTGTCCACCAACCGCCGTTTGGAGAACACATCGGAAGATCAAGGCTTCTCTTCCCTATATTGGTAACATGATCTTAACCCCCTTGTAGTAGTTTAAGTCCTTTAATTATGTGTTTTGATATATAAATCGTGATCCATCCGCTGCGCATAGATCTAATTCGTTTAGATCTAAGAACCTGCATCCTTCATGTGGTATCGGAGCCAGGTTCCACGATTTATATATTCATAATCGTAATTAAACGATTTAAAGGAGTGGAATTGCATGTAGGTGTTATTTTACTTATTATTATGCATTAATAATTTTTAAATTGCTATGGTTGAAGAGATGGATTGGGGTTGGCACCGTTTTCCCGTTAGATCTATTGTAAACTCATATAAACGATGAAAATTCGTTCATATGAGTATAGGAAATTATGTAATTTATGTATTATTGCAATTTTAATTTCCAGAAAATAGATCTGTACATTAGCTGTTTAGTCTTTTCGTTTTTTCTGTTGTTTGAGCTGTTAAAACGAAGATCCCTCCGGTCAGAATCAAGATTGGAAGTTGATGAACAATCCCACAAATTTTGGTGTCGATCAGAGTCCGTTTGGGTTTCCGTTCATTGCTGCGAAGTGGCTGCTGTAACAGAAAAACGCAGGATTCACAGAAACCCTAACTGTGACTTCTTCGATTTTCTGGGAACAATTGGACCGTTAAAATTAAAATCCGACCGGTCAGATCGATAATCATGGAGTTTTGGACGTGATATAAAATTTTCAGGACGATCGGGATACATCTTCATCCCCGATCGATCTCGGAAGCATATGATGCGCTGCTGTGAGAGTCTGTTTCAGCAGCAAGTTGGGCGGCTCACTGAGGAAGATTGACAAGTCAAAGCTCCGATCCGACCGTCCATCTTGAAGTCCGAAGAATGAAGATCAGATCTGGAAATTTTCGTCCCGATCCAAGTTCGTTTGATATGCCGATCGTCGAAGTTTCGTAACAGCTGCAGATTAGGGTTTTAATTTATTTTCGAATAGATTAGTTACGGGGGTGCCAACGGTCCATCTCGGTGTTTATTTTCCGCACTAG
This sequence comes from Gentiana macrophylla, assembly GCA_026214975.1. NCBI lineage: Eukaryota > Viridiplantae > Streptophyta > Magnoliopsida > Gentianales > Gentianaceae > Gentiana > Gentiana macrophylla. Next base: position 98,088 of record JAOBSW010001258.1, on the reverse strand, counting down.
TATACATGTGTAGATTGTATGAGTAGAATCAGGAAAATTGCCATGACATGCATCATATCATGAATTCCACTCCATATGCATACATGTAGAAATTAATTCGAGGAATTAGTTAGGCATGTATACAACACACGCAATTAGTTTTAATTAATTGTTTGATATTAATTAGAAACTAATTAGGGTAAAACCGAGGAACACGGGTTTTTTCAATCGTCGAGGTTGGGTGATGGATTCTCGGTGAATCCCACTCTGCGAAAGCATAAGGAGTAAAATCCCGAAACCTCGTGGTTAAGGTGTTAGATTCTCGGTGAATTCCACCTTACCTAGACGAGATTACGTTTTTGTTCCGTAGTGTCTACGTGAAAGTTTGATGTTTAAGGATTGGATAATCACGGGCAAACAGGTTCGAAGTGGTTTAACCACGGTTGGGTGGTCAACGGTAGCTACGGCTCAATCGACTTCACCTCCACGTGTGCGCGTTTGCACGGGTGCCGCAATCTTGAGCCATCCGAAGAGCCACTACGGCTCAACGGACCTCTCCTAGCCTTGACCCGTCCGGCGGCCACATATGTTCTAACGAATAGGTCGGGTGGGCTAGCTCACATAACCGACAACATTCGGGCCTATGATTTATTGTTCCTTAATGTAACATCAAGTCCAAAACGTGATCGAGAAACCCACCACTTTTTCAAAATATTGAGTAGGAGCGGGAGAGGCGACGGCCGACCCCACGGCCTCTACTGTTGACAACAGGCAACGTGAGAGAATGGTGACGCCTCGTGCGGCCTGGGACCGGCCTCCCTAAGGAAGGCCTTCACCGCTATCAAAATTCAAGGCTTGGTCTCCGAAAGGATAGGATTTTGGGTACTCGCCGGGTCACCGACCGACCCTAAGCGGCACACTGGGGTCTACCTAAAAATGTCTGAGACAAAGAGGTCACACTCATAAAGGGTATTTTTGGTAGTACCTTGGCTGAAAAGGAAAGGTGATTGACGATCACAAATGAGATGTTCGATTCTCAATCGATCTTCAATATTAATCGAAACCTCTTTGACCTACCCTACTAGGCGGCACCGAGGCATTAGATTAAATCCTTGGAACGGTAGGATAGACTATAAGTACTTAGTTTATGTTCCTAAAATTTTAGTAGTGTATGATTTGGATTTATTTTCTGTCAATTTTATTTACAACTGTTATATATATATCTCTCTAAGGTGCTAGACTGCTAGTGTAAAATTGACTAGTAATGACTTCGTTAAAAAGTGGTAAGTAACTAGAACGTTGTATTTATTAATCTCACATGCGATTAATTTTTCGGAAGAGATATTTCTTTTGAAGCCTTCAAGACATAAGTGACGTAAATAAGTATAAATCATTTCTTGTCACTCGTGCAGAACGAGAGACAACCGTAGTTAGTTTGAAAGATGATTGGGACAACAAAATTCTTCTAGTGAATTTTAATTGTGTAGTGTCTACACGAGAAATTTTCTAATAGAAAAATTGGAGAATCATAAATTTAAGTGTCGCTAGTTAGACGGTATTTGGAACCGATAAACTAGTGGGAGCTTTTATCTTATGTTTTTCTAATTTATTAGAAAATTAGTCCCACTGGGTAACACTTTTATTAGACATCCCACAGTTCACGAGTAGTGTCTACTCAATTGAACTGCTAGTTCAAGACTATTTCCTTTTAAGGAAAGTTGAGAATGGGAAAGAATGTCTATAAGTGTTAATCATCTTAACTAAAGTTTTGAGGCTAAACCGAAACATTAATTAAAGAAAGTATAGGATAAGGAAAGTGATTTCGATCACTAACCAATGAATCCTTAGCGACTTTCTTAACCGAGTAACTTGACTCGGTAGTTTAGTTCTTTGGGAGAACAAGGAAGTCGTGTGCATTAACGATTAATAGAGTAACAACGGGCAGTAATTTCAGCTACAATAGTGGGAGTGATATAAGGAAATGAATTTCGGATTCTATCCTTGAATATCACAGAAAAATTTATTTTTCTGTTTACAGATTCGTTGAAGCAAATGGATTCACTTTCAACTCGATATATTGTTGCCTCATAGAAAGTGAATATGACATTTGTAGTAATGAATCCAAGACTCGGACTTTTGTTTGATAAAGTCGTAACCACTAAGAAAAGTTCTGAATAAGTATAACACATCTAAAACTATTAAAGGTAAAAGGTTTCCGTATTAAGATAAACGACCTTCAATATCTATTAATTAGTGCATATATCCTGAGATAAGACCTGCAGACTGGCTAAGGGTGATTCCTATCTCCCAGTCTAGGAACACTATCTCAAAGGAACAATGACTAAGTTTCCTTTCAATCGTGAGAGGGTAATAGATTTGAAGGGGTAACATAGCTTGTTCATCATGACCTTCGGGGTCTAGTGAGAGACACAAGCTAGTGGGAGTTTTTGAGTGGTGACATTTTGTCTGATAACTACTCGAAACGCGATTTAGTTTATCAAAAGAATACGAGGAGGAGTCTCTGATTTTAGCAGAGAATAGAGTATTCCATGCTCATAAATAGGCTATAGCATAGTCTTGGGACCGATGTGCTTAGCTCGCTTCCTAGTGGAATGTTTCTCACCGAAAGAAACCATAGACTTGCCCTATATAGTTATTGATGTGCTACAATACACTGCTAGACTCGATTAAGATAATTGGTTGCAAAATAACGGTTAACATTATTATGTAAACCGAGAAGTCTACCTAGAAGATGCTAGTAAATTTATGGATAAGGAGTGAATTCGGTTCACACCACTTCCGTAAATGTAGGCATTTAGCATTTAATGCTTGAAGGTAGGACTGGAGATTTTGCTCATACGTTCAGATTGTGACTGTTCGTGAAATATCTTAATGCGTCAAGTGAAGGTTGGTTATAAGATTCCTGAGATCAGAAAGTGACGGTTGAACTGTCACAAGCCTTCTGATAGAATCTATAAGTAACAGCCTTAAACCTTGGAGTATGGTTACCCAAAGGTAGTTACTATCTGATTTAATCAGACCACGTCCAACATCGGTTGTTGGTGATTACACTGATAAATACTACTAGATCAGAATGTCAATCCACCCAAAACGCAGTGGGAGTATGGTTTAACCGTTGACCCATTGTGGTTTTGTGGACTTTATAGTCTGCTGGGGTGATTGATAACCTGTGGCTCTTTGTGGGTTGTATAGGATTCTGATTATAGAGGTTGGTTTGAAAACCTTAACCCTGTGAATGGAGTTTTGGTACTCAGGTTACTTCACCTCTCTTGTAGAACCACCGAGTGTCTCAGCCCAAGATGGGAGCAATTGGATCTACACGGAAAAGATTCGAATGAATAGGAAAGTTTAAACTTTCAATAAGCAAAGTTGAGTGGTATAGGGGTGATTCCCCGACAACTAGAGAGTTAACTGCACCTTGAACTCTCTCACCACTCGGTCTTGCTAGATTTCGTTAAAGCGTAAAAATAGGGGTGATTCCCTGAGACTTTCTTGCCGAACAACGGAATCAAATTCATTCGTAATGTATGGTTTTAGCCGAGAATGAATAACGGATTCGTTACAAAGCGTAAGATAGGGGTGATTCCCTAATACCTTTTTGCGAGACTAACGATATCTTAATTTATTCGTAAAGAACCATTGGTAGGAAGCCTGCCATGGCTTATATCCTTTGTGGATTTAAGAGAACCTCTCGGTCATTTAAAAGTCACATGTTTTAAAATATGTGGACTTGACCAAAATATTGATAAGTTTTTCGTAGACTGGATATCAATATTGGTAATATAGTAGTAGCATTAGTGTTCATAAATGATAACACTAAAACGGTTGGAAACAACATGGGTGTGCTATCTGAAGTCGGAAACTGACACGCCAAGATTCTCTGGATGAGAGAATTGGACTATATTCTAAGAATTTGATTCGGTCAAATTCACGAGAATGAGTCATTGGCTATCCCACTGATCTTATTGAATAAGATGATTATGCATATATGGTTGCAGCATTCATCGAGAGTTGTCCTACCCTACCTCTCAGGAATGATTCTCTAAATCTTCGGATAAAGAGAAAATGGGATAGAGTCTCTCTTGGATAACGGCTAGTCAAAGTTGTCACAAGTCAATAGTAGTCGAATCTCGGATTCGAGCATAAAATAGCGGTTTAGTACGTCCTCAAGTATCGTTAGAGAACGAGGAAACATATGCTTGTATATTCAGTGCAAACTTGAATATGGTTGACTCACACCGATTCTCGACTTGTAGTCGATTAAGGATGATCATTACGTTGATCTCGGCCTGTTTTACTCATAGTGCTTAGAATTTCCTTTTTGGTCCGGAGTAATTCCGGTGTCCGATAAGCCGATATCACTTCATTGTGAAAACAAAGAAAGAGATAGCTTAGAAGGATCTTCTCGGTCACCATAGGTCAAAAGCATATTGAGAGAGAGTACCGCTGATTGGAAGGACCGCGACGCTTCAATCCTAAAGATCGCCTCGAGTCGACAACCTAACTAATCGATGTACCAAGTCGAGTGCTTGGAGGGTACGGCATTGATGGATATGTCTCATCCGCTTTTAGAGCAAGTGGGAGAGTGTTGTGAATAAGATGAGAAAGGTGTGCTCTAAAAACAATCGTTGCTTGTCATTTCGTGCAAGTGGGAGATTGTTAGGTGTAGTGCCCGAAAGACAATTTGTGTAATTGTTTTTAACAATGGATGATGATTTTATCTCACCTTATTAATTGCTTTGTGCTTGTAAGTAATACATCACACTTTGCAAACCCTAAGTCTATCAAGATATGTAACCGCTTAACTCAGGGCATATGGCATGCACGTGAGGATTGAGTTAGTGGTGATATACTTAAATCAAGTTAGTCCGTGGTGAACTTAATCGAGTTTAGGGTCTCTTGATTAAAACACCAATAATGCGCCTGAACACCTTAGGGTGTGATAGTCTTATCCGGACTGTCGGTAGAGGTACCTACGTGGGGCATTTATATATGATGACATTCATATAGGATCGGACCGATTTAATCAATTTCTCGGTATAATTCCGTAATCGAGGAATCTTATTAAATCATTAGATGATCATATATGGATCAACCTTAATCCTGAGGTGATCACGGGATGCCGCTTGTCCCGGGTAGTGTTTGATGTGTTAGTTACGGTTCACTTTAATATGTGTTCCAAGCCACTTCTCATTGGCACTATCTCCGAGATGAGTGAGTAGTTCTCGATTTTCACAGACATGGAATCCATTCCTTCCTACGGGAAGTAGAGAGAGACATCCCTTTATTTGTTAGCCCTAAGAAAGTGATCGATCCCGGGAGTTCACATTTGACTAATTAGCTACTAGTCGATATATGTGTACTAATTGATCATCGTGGGGTTGATGGTAAATAAGGATAAGATATTCGATTCGGGTTCACGGAGACTTCCCACCGTAATGGACAATCATGGAGGGTTAATCCGTATGTAGTGATTATATCAATGGACGCTTATTTACTCTATGGGTTGAGTATAAGTATACATCTATAATCGGTAGAGTTCGGTTTGGGTTTATGGTGGCGTAATCCCGGAATTAATAATTAATGTACTTATTCGCTCGATGAATAATTAATTATTGAGCTACTGTTATAGGTCCATGGTCCCCGATGTGGCTTCAGTAAATCGGACTAATAATCTTGTTATTTGGGCCTCATTGATAATTAATTGGTCGGGCTAATTAATTGATATGCATGGATATTATTTAGTTGGGCTAAATAATATAATACACATAAAAGACATTTTATGTGGGCTTATAACCCTAAAGTGGCGCCTCTTATCATTTATTTATCACAAGGATTAATTTTTGTGATGTGGAAAATAAAAGATATTCTTGTTATATGATTGGTTGGATGACTTGTTATTTGATTTCCTATTGGTCAATACATGTCACAATTAGTCATTAAGGAAAATATCCTTTTATTTTGTTTAATTAATTAATTATTTAATTAATTAATACTTGGAGGCCAAGGATTTACTCTCCTATAAAAGGAGAGTTATTCCAAGGGAAATTAACTTGATAATTTCGACCACCACTTTAAAAAAGGGAGAGGAAAATTAGTTCTTCTTGCCTAGGGTTTTTGTAAGAAGAAAAACTTTTCTTGGTGTTGCATATCAAGGAGGTTCGTGTATCAAGAAGGGTGTCCACCAACCGCCGTTTGGAGAACACATCGGAAGATCAAGGCTTCTCTTCCCTATATTGGTAACATGATCTTAACCCCCTTGTAGTAGTTTAAGTCCTTTAATTATGTGTTTTGATATATAAATCGTGATCCATCCGCTGCGCATAGATCTAATTCGTTTAGATCTAAGAACCTGCATCCTTCAATTTTCACACATATGAGAGAGAATTCGACATCATACAAATCCTAAACCCTAGGGGCGGCTAAGGCTGCGTTTTTACTTCTTTTTCTTTCACTTTTATGCAACATTAAATTAGATTAGTTTAGAGCAGTTTCTATGTTCTTTTTCTGCAAAACGGAGTTGCTGAGAATGTCCAGGAGCTAAAGCTTCAATCAAACGAGAATTGTGAAGCCATCAACTTGGATTGATTTCTGTATTTCGATTATACTGTGAGTTATTTATTCAAGGTTGTTTCTTATTTATGTTTATCCGTGTTTAATTGCGTTTATATCGGAAGATTTGCATGTATGATATGTGTTTATGTTTGATGTAAGTCATGATAAACCTTTAGATCACCATAGATAAGAATAGTCCTTAGATTTATAATAACGGAAGTTAGTAAGTCTAATCACTAGATTTAAACGTAAAAGTTGACACCTTTGATCTTAAAACGCGTTAATCTAGCATTGGAAGATACTAGGTTAATAGACGAATCACCTAAGAAATTAGGGTTCATGTTTAGGTAAGGTGAATCACAACCTAGATAAATACAACATATAATCGAGATAGGAGATCAATACATGTTGATAGGTGGATCAATCCTCGTTTGCCTTTTACCATTTGATTTTAAATCCTTGCAACTTGAGTCTTGTTTCGCTTCGTTAATTTACTTTTTGCAGTTAGTTAGTTTAGTTAATAAGTTCGTTGCCCGTATCTTTCCTAGCCTTGGATAATCTCCTCTTGTTTTTTTCTGCAATCTTTGTTTAGATTAATTCACTGTTTAGTGTAGTTCGTGACATAGTTAGTTAAAACAACAATTAGGATTTACAACTGTCTAGTTCCCCGTAAGATCGACCCGGCATTAGCCTCTGTACTACGATCCTTGCACTTGAGGTTAACCGGTTTTATTACTTGTTTACTTTGTATTAATAAAATCCGGAACAAATTGCACTACCTATGATGAGATGGTACATGCAGCCTTAACTAAGGAGAAGCAACTCAAGAAGAAGAAGACGCAATTCGCAAAGAATCATTCAGGTACCACACCAACTAAACCTTTTCAATCCAAAGGCGATGGAGGTAAGTTTCCTTTGAAAAATTCTGCTGTTAAATATACCCCTCCCCAAGTAACAAATGACCGTCCTAACAAGGAAAAATCTGATGGCACTTTGAGATGTTATAAATGTCAAGGATTAGGACACAAGGCTAATGAATGTGCGAACAAAAGATCTTATATCGCAGCTGGAGATGGGAAGTATCATTCAGCCTCGGAAGATGAGAATGAACAACCCTTAAAGGAGCAAGAGTCGGTTGAAAATGAAGAAGACGATGAAGGTATTTCTTTTGATGAACGAGCAATGTTTGTAACAAAAAAAGTCCTTAGCACCGTGAATCAAATTAATAATGATGAGGTACATCGTGAGAATATTTTTCAAACTTGTTGTCTTATCGAAGGTAAGTTATGCATGATGATTATTGATTCTGGAAGTTGTACTAATGCCGTAAGTGATGAGGTTGTTGGAAAATTGAATATTCCCACCGTTAAGCACCCGCAACCGTATAAATTGCAATGGTTAAATGAATGTGGTTCGGTTAAAGTCACGAAGCAAGCGTATGTGAATTTCAGCCTTTCAAAATATGAAGATAAAATCCTTTGCGATGTGGTTCCTATGCATGTCACGCATATATTACTTGGCCGTCCATGGCAATTTGATAAACGTGTCACCTATGATGGTTTTCTGAATAAATACACCCTTTCGCATAAAGGAAAGCGTATCACTTTGAGTCCTTTGGCACCACACGAGGCTCATTCTAATCAAGTTAAGTTTGCAAAAAAGAGAGAGGCTGAACACGCTAATGCACACGCACCTATTAATTCTGAAACTGTGATTGTTAAAATGCCTTCTGAGACCGTTAAAGTGAATTCCAAAAGTCATGATAAAAAGATGAATTATGCGGCTGTCCGAAACCCCATTTTATTCATATATAAGGATTCCTATCCGTTAGTGGCTTACTCGGAATTTGATGAGCACTTATCTACTTTAAATCCTTTTTATATGCTTATATCTGATCTTGCGGGAATTCTTCCCGATGTGGTACTAACCCTTTTACAGGAATTTGAAGACGTATTTCTGGAAGAAGAACCAAGTGGATTACCACCCCTACGAGGAGTGGAACACCAAATTGATTTTATCCCGGGAGCAGTTCTACCAAATCGTCCGGCATACAGGGCGAATCCTGAGGAAACTAAGGAAATTCAGCGTCAAGTTCAAGAGTTGCTGGAAAAAGGGAAGATCCGAGAATCTTTGAGTCCATGTGCGGTTACCGTAATCATTGTGCCTAAGAAGAATGGTGAGTGGAGGATGTGCACCGACTGTCGTGCCATCAATCAAATCACGGTAAAGTATCGATATCCCATTCCTCTTCTTAATGACATGTTGGCTGAATTGCATGGTGCAAAATTATTTTCGAAGATTGATTTAAAAATTGGTTACCATAAAGTACGAATCCGTGAGGGGGATGAATGGAAAACAACGTTTAAAACAAAGTTTGGGTTATATGAATGGCTGGTAATGCCTTTTGGTCTCACCAATGCTCCAAGCACATTTATGCGATTAATGAATGAACACCTTAGAGAATTTATTGGTCGGTTTGTAGTGGTCTATTTTGATGACATCTTAATTTACAACCATGATTTAAACTCGCATCTATCACACTTAAAGGCTATTTTGGAAACCCTTCAAAAGCGCATTTATTTTCTAATCTTAAGAAATGTTCCTTTGCTTGGATCGTGTTGTTTTCCTTGGTTTCATTGTAAGTGGACAGGGAATTGAAGTTGACCAAGAAAAGGTAAAGGTAGTGGCTGAATGGCCTAAACCTAAATCTTGACGAGGTCCGAAGTTTCATGGCTTGGCAGCTTTTACCGTGATTCATCAAGAATTTGATGCATAGCCGCCCCTTGAACGAGTTAGTCAAAAGAACACACCATTCCATTGGGGTCCTACTCAAAGGAAGCATTCGAAACTCTTAAAACTCGTTTAATATCTGCACCTATTCTTGCTTTACCTGATTTCTCTAAAACATTTGAGATTGAGTGCGATGCATCCGGGGTGGGTATTGGGGGTGTTTTTAATACAAGAGGGACGTCCTATTGCATACTACAACGAGAAGTTGAAAGGCGCACAATTAAATTATGCCACGTACGATAAAGAACTATATGCACTTGTTCAGTGTTTACGTGTGTGGCAACATTACTTGCGTCCGAGGGAATTTGTCATTCATTCCGATCATGAATCTTTAAAATATTTGAAAGGGCAATATAAATTGCATTTGTGACACATTCGGTGGATGGAATTTATTGAATCATTTCCTTATGTGATCAAATATAAAAAAGGAAAAGAGAACACCGTTGCCGATGCATTGTCTAGGCGCTACACTCTAATCACACACATGCAAACCAAACTACTTGGTTTTGAGCACATTAAGGAGTTGTATGCATCTGATCTTGATTTTGCTGAGTTATATAAATCCACTGAGAATACGGCATGTGATAAGTTTTATAGACACGAGGGATTTTTGTTCAAAGAAAATAAATTATGCATTCCTCGAGGGTCTATGTGTGAATATTTGGTAAAGCAAGAATTTGTGAGTCTTGTATAACTTGTCTTAAAGCTAAATCTAAGTCGCATCCACATGGGTTGTACACACCACTTCCTATTCCCTAATTCCCCTGGACCGATCTTTCTATGGACTTAACGGGAAAGGACTCTATCTTTGTGGTGGTTGATCAATTTTCAAAAATGGCTCACTTTATCGCATGTAATAAAACAAATGACGCTTCGCATATTGCTGAGTTGTTCTTTAAAGAAATAGTGCGGCTACATGGTGTTCCAAAATCAATCGTTAGTGATCGAGACGTAAAGTTTGTAAGTCATTTCTGGCGAGTACTATGGATGCGTCTTGGCACTACTTTGTTATATTCTACCGCATACCATCCCCAAACTGATGGTCAAACCGAAGTTGTGAATCGAACTTTGGGTCAATTATTGTGAACTGTAGTTCAAAAAAACTTAAAGAATTGGGAGTCTTGCTTACCATATGTTGAATTTGCATATAACCGTGCTACTCACTCTGCTACTAAACATTCACCATTTGAGATTGTGTATGGTTTTAATCCTATCACTCCTATTGATCTTGTTCCTCTTCCCCCAGGTATGCACACAAGTCTCGAGGGAGAAAACAAAGCTAAGATGGTCCGTGAATTGCATGCAAAGGCAAGGCAGAATGTGGAGGCTCAAACTGCTCGATATGAAAAGCAAGCAAATAAAGGTCGAAGGGAAGTTGTCTTTGACCCTGGAGATTGGGTATGGCTGCATTTTCGCAAAGAAAGGTTTCCCGCAAAATGCAAGACCAAGCTACACCCACGTGGAGATGGCCCATTCCAAGTTTTGGAGCGCATCAACAATAACTCATACAAGCTTGACATTCCACCCGACTGGGGCGTTTCAAACTCCTTCAATGTGGCTGATTTGCACCCATTTGACAACCCTGATGATCTGAGGACAGATCCTTCGCAACCGGGAGGGTCTGATATGAATCCGGATCCACAACCTACACATGATCCGCTAACATTTCGGATTGGACCTGAAACTCGGCTTCAACGTAAAAAGAGGCTCAAATCTTTGGAAAAATTAGCCCTAGTAATAATGCAAGAGTCCAAGACCAATGGTGAAGATTCTGAAGTAACCAAGTCCATCATTTATGCGTGTGGGCTGCCTGAATAAACGGCCCAACATTTTGGCCTTTATTATGATATTATAATATATATTATATTATGCAATATTACTTAAATAAATGACAAAAACATGGCTGAATTTGGAGAAGGAAATGGTGCCACTTTTGCTGATTTTGGAAGATGGGAAGACAAGTTTTGGAAATGCAAAAGACGTTAAATCAAGATACATGAACTAGGATTTCAAGAGTCCAAGCATTTATTCAAGATACATTGATTAATGATGCTTGGAAACCAAGAGTTTTTGGGGTGCCACTTTTATCTTATTTTCAGAAAACTTTTCATCTTACTATCTATTATTGTCCTATAAATACCCAAACTATTGTAACTTGTAATTCAGCTTTTTGAAATCAATTAATCAAATTATATTTGTTCTTCACTTGGAAAAGTGTTGTGTGATTTTCTCTGGAAAAGGGAATTCAAATCTCGGATTATCAAGGACTTGAGCAATCCTTGTGGTTATCCATATACCAAGGTGCTTAGAAACAGGTTTTCTAAGTGTTGAGGTTTTATTCCAAGGTGCCTTCACACAGGTTGTGATTGTGTCGCGGAGCTTATTATTCCAAGGTGCTTCCACACAGGTTGTGGTTGTGTTGAGGACTTCCAAATACCTTCAAATCCACGATCCTACGTATTCATCCGATCCGAAGCCTTCCTCCGGGCGGTTTCGCATCACCTTCCCCCTGAGATAAGTATCCCTAGAATGATTAACATTTTTGGGTTTAGGATTCTTATCCTTGGAATGTTTCTGGTTCTTGCCTCTTTGTGGTCCAAAGGACACACTGCAGCAGTGTCCGCTATCAGTAGGGCTAGAAGGCACAACAGTCCTATATTTGGATTTATTCTTTTTATTAGGAGCTGTTGACTTCTTTGACTTCTGATTTTGCTTCTTTGAAGCATTCTTAGTAGGCTTTACTGCCTCATCAACCCTTTTGGGAGTTGGATCTTGTGCAGGCACAAACTTAGGACCAATTCTGGTGCTAGGTTCAGTGACCTTACTGGATCCACTCTTGTTAGATTGTTGAGTTCCAAATCCAAGCCCTGTTCTATCACCATAAGGCTTTCTAGATTTGTATGCAGTAGAGGAACAAGATGGTTCAAATAGATTCGTAAGCTACCAATGTTCGGTGAGGCTTATACCGATTCTGTCCAACATCTTTCTCTTTACCTTTGAGAACCCTTAATTCAAAGATTCAATCTTTCAACTTCTACTTGAAGAGCTTTTTTCAATTTCTCACAATCTCATAACCGATTGTATTTTCCTCAGTTGATTAAGGATGACATCCAAAGCTTCTTGATTGTATGAGTTTCTAGGATTTGAACCACAGGTTGATTCACAATCACTTCTAGCAGGAGTGTTAATTGATACAGTATTGTATACCTCCTCTGTTTCATCCATATTAGCCATTAATGCATAGTCTTCCATATCAGCAACCAATGCTGTGTCATCTGATTCATTTCCCTTTTCAGATTCCACTTCATATCCACATCCATCTTCAGCAATCTTAGCCTTTTTGCCAAGTCTTCTTTGTTTACTTTTGGTCTTTAGTAGGTCTGGACAATCAGGTCTAAAATGTCTAGGCTTTTTGCAATTGAAGCAAATATAGTCTGGTTCCTTTTTCTGCTTTAGTTCAGGACATTCAGGCTTGAAGTGTCCTGGTTTCTTGCATTTAAAGCACACGTAGTCATTGTCTTTCTTGGATTCCTCCTTCTTTTCACTAGATTTCCTTGTAAAATTCCTTGGGGAACCTCTTCCAGTTTTCATCATTCTCGATCTTCTTGCTCAAGAGTGCAATCGCTTCTTGCATCTCATCCAAGAAGTCATCTTGAGCTTCGATGCTTCTTCTTGATGTGAAGCAACAAAGGTCTTTGTTGCTTTTGGCTCTTCCTTTTCAAAGTAGTAGGTGACAACTTCTTTTGAATTCATATGCCTTAAGATCTCGAGAACAACTTGAATGTATCCTCTTCATGCAATCTTCTCATTTCTTCTATGGTCACACCTTCATCTTCCATCCTCTATAAAGGTAAAGCTTCCAAGATTTTTGTGTTGATTTCTTCTTTTGAGTAAACAACACTCAGCATGGTGAGTTCATCCAGAATTGCATTGAACCTAGATTCCATTTGTTCAATGGTTTCATTGGGTTTCATTTCAAACTTTTGGAACTTCTTCTTTGCCACACTCGATTTTATTCTTCTTGATTTCATCATTGGCCTTCACAGATCAACCGTATTTTGTCCCAAAGTTCTTTAGTTGCTTTGCAATATTTAACCTTAATGTATATATTGCTATCCAAGGTTCTATAGATGATATCAATAGCAATATTGTTGAGGTTTGCTCTCTTTCTATCTTCAAAGATTCCATTCTCTTTTTGGTTTTGCAATGTACCGTGTGTCTCATCTCCCATCATATCGCTTTGACAATCTCCAAAGTGGTCCATCTCACAAAGATATCTATCATTTCATCATGAGTTACAAACAAAGTAAGCCTCAGCATTCGACGCTTATATTCATCAAATCTATCTAGAGAGCACATCAAAGATAGTTCTAGCATACTTGTTGTTATCCATGATGCAAGTCTTTGAAAATCGTGATTTGAAAGAGTTTTCAAAGTATTTTCATAAGCACAACAAGTAGGATTTCTTCAGAACAGAAGTACTGCTCCGATACCAATTGTTGGTCCTTTGAAAAGGCTTTGGTTAAGTTTAGAGGGGGGGTGAATAAACTTAACACTTAAAAATTTTGGAGTTAACAAACTCAAGAACTTCAAAGACTGCGATACCTCGATGAATCTGCTAACACCTCAAGAGCTCTTTGATACACACGAGAGTCTCACTGATAGTTGAGTTTACTGAATTTGTGCAGTGGAATTATATCAAAAATTAAGCCTTAATACTTGTTTGAAATATGATACTAAGTATTAGATACTCAGTAGAGTATGTGTGTGAGTTCAGTTGCTAGATTCAGTAGGTTGAAGTGTATAATAAGCTAAATGCAGAATATAAATGCAGTAAAGTAAGTAAGCGCATTTTATAGTGGTTCCGTGTGGTGTAATCCTCGTCACCCACTCTTCTCCTGTGATGTTGGAGGTAATTCACTGTAGATCTTTGATGTATCTCATACAAATATTTCTAAGTTGCTTGTCCTTCACCAATAACTATGGCTTCACAATCAAAACTAGGAACAAGTAGGATTGTTGCTCCAAAGTCTTCCACTGGGTCCTTGAAGGGTAGGATTGCCTCTTCACCACCTCCACCACAAACAACAGATCTTTCACACCTAATGAGATACTTCAACGTCTTCAAGAGGTTCTTTGTAAAATAAAGATTGAATCAAATAAATGATTCAGTTGCAGCAGCTTGATTAGGATGATATAATCAGCAGCTTGCAGTCTTCAAGTGTGTAAACTTGATGTAGCTTGAATATAGAATACACTTGAAGATTTTCTCTGGATCAGTAAGGTTAAGCTTAGTAGTTTCAGCATGGTGTTCTTGCAGCTCAGAATTATTTCTTATATTTTTCTCTTAAAAGTTCATCATCTTTTTCTGAGTTGAAATTCCTCTATTTATAGGTAGGAGTCCATGTGACTTGTATTTGAAATTCAAATAAGACCATTCCTGGTTTTGTCCCGTTTGACTTGCTTTCATCACTATTCATAGGGTCGACAATCGCTGTAATCCTTTTGACGACGAATGCGATCATCCACCCTTTGACTTAAAACCATTGGATAATGTCCTCGAATCATCCCAACGCTTTTTTAATCTCACCATTGATTTGTTTGATAAATCGAGAGGTAGTTGACTCGTCCTTATCCATGTAATCTTCCATTGTAATCTTGAATTAACCGAGGTGTATATATCAGCAGGTTCATCAGTCTGCCGAGACACCTATTAGTCTGCTGAACTATAATTTGCTGTGTTTTAAACACAATGCAGCATACTTCTTTTATCTAACTTTTTATTTGTGAAGTTAGATTACACCTTTTTGCAAATAACTAAGTTCCAATCACCATTCAACTTAAGGAACTTAGACCTTCTACAAAGGTATATGTAATCGCTTTAGGTCATCACGGACTTGCCTAAATTCGATTCCATATCCTTGACTTTAATTACTAAGTTTGATCCCTTAGCCTTCATTAATCGAGTTTGAGCCCTCACCTTCCGGTCTTCAAGAGGTTCCTGACTAGTCTACTGACCTATCTACCTTACTGATATAGACCAGTCTGTTGATATAAATCAGCTGACTATTACAGTGCTTGTTTGATCAAACCTAGTCAAAGATCAAACTCTAATAAACCTATACATTTGATCTAGACATCTTTTTGCCTTTGCTCTATAACAGTTAGTCTGACACTCATCACTAAAACTTAAAAATAAGTCCAACAACTTGGAAAATAACCCTCAGTAAACACCCCCTGCATTTTGATATTTTGAGTTGGAAAAATATCCAGCCACTAGCCAAATTATCTCACCAAAATATCTTACTAAAATATCTTCAAAATTCTTAGTCAGAAATGGCGGGTTCAAAAAACTTTAACCCCGTTACTCCGAGTAAGGGGGTAACCAGGGTAACTCCGTGGATGCGAAGTTGCATGGATGCGAACACGCAGCGCAGGGATCCGAGCAGAAAAGTACAATCTGCAGGGGCTGATACTGGGCAAGACATCACGCCCGATATGCGAGCCTACATAAGAGAAATGATTAGAGTCTGGGAAATACATGAGGAGGCGATCAGAAAGATCCGTGGGAAAGGCATCGCAGGAAACATCTTACCAAATAATGAACAAGAGGCTGTTTCAGTAGGGGGAGCGTCCCCGCAGCAAGACTCATATAAGATAGCTCTACAAGCACACATGGAATATGTAGAGGAAATGCGAATAGGAAATACGTTGCTAATTGCTAAGGGACTACCACCTCAACCTATCCGCAAGTTCAACCCTCCTCAACCCACACCAACAGAGGTGCACTCACTCTCATTCCCCGTAAAATAGTCCAACCTCAACGATCGAAATAGAGGGAAGCATCCATGCAACTTCGCATCCACGGAGGGTTAGGAAATATGCTCTAGGTCGATCAGGGCCTATGGTCGACGATCGCGTGTAGCCCCAGGGCGACCTAGAATCTCGACAGTCCGTACTGACTTGCGGAAGGACAGGGGGACTCACAAGTTGAAGGAGGTTACATTGCGCTCCCACCTATCCCCCAAAATCAAGTGGATATGGGCATAATGAAAAAACAGATAGAGGAGTTGCAAAAAGGTACGGCGGGTGTTAAAGTTGTTCCAACTCGAGGAACAAGTGTACTTCATCCCAGCATTTTGAAAGCGGCCCCGAGAGGGGGAACTCACTACCCAAATTTCATCAATTACAATGGGGCTACAGATCCCTTGGATTGGCTATCCGCATTCCAAAGTAGAATCAGTTTGTACACATCTAGCGATGAGGCCTGGTACATAGCTTTTGTGGGATCAATGCAGGACATGGCAGCATCATGGATCCGCGGTCTTCCTCCGGGTTAGATTTTATCTTGGGATGATTTGATCAACAAATTCATAGCGGAGTTCATATCAGTAGGAGGACCCAAAAAGACACACATCGACTTTCATGAGGTACGACAAGGCGAGAGTGAGGGTACTCGCAGCTACTATGAGCGGTTTTACAAAGTGTACGAGCTAACGAGGGGTTTGGCTGACAACGTCATTATGAGCAGTTTTGAAACGGGGATGAATCCCAGGTATTTGAAGTCTTATTTTTCTTTGACCCCACCAGCGAAGTTGAAAGAAATGTTAAGCTCAACCAGGAAGTATGTTGCTACTGCGGGTAACAAAGGAGCGTCTTCGTCCAATAAAGGCAAACATAGGGTGGCGTAGTCCGCTTGTAGAGATACCCGCAGAATACCGATCGGGATGTCAAAAACCCTGAGAGATTTAAAGAAGAGCACTTCACACCTCTTCGAATATCCTACACCCAGATGCTGAATGAAGTAAGAGATGAACAACCCGAGCCTTACCCTATGGTTCCGGACACACGCCGCGATGCGTCCAAATATTGCGGCTATCACAGAGATAAGGGTCATACGACTGATGAGTGTATTCAGTTCAAACGAGCAATGGAAAAATTACTTGCTCGCGGACACCATGATCACTACAAGCTAGATGCCGGTGGGCCGGCCAGGAGGAATCAGCAAGCTCGCCAGTTCGACAGGAACATCAGAATGATAACCGAGCCTCCTCCCAGTAACTATCATATCAAGAGCCACATCGGCTCCATTAAAGAGCATGTGGAAAAGCCTGTAGTTCTGTGAGGGAATGAGCAACCTCTCACTTTTACTCGAAGCGAGCTGGTGACTTCAGTCAATACGGAAGATATGTGTTTATGCGTTTCGGTAGTCATCAATCGGGCTTGTGTCAACAAGGTAATGATCGACATAGGAGCATGCCGCGACATCTTATATTACAACTGCTTCAAAGAATTGGGGTTCGGAGACTCTAATTTGAGGCCGCATAATGGTACCCTTGAGGGTTTCACTAACCATAAAATACAAGTCAAGAGGGCCATCGATTTGGATGTACAAATGGGGTTTATGCACCCTTTCGGACAGAAAAGGTTGTCTTCCTTGTGGTTGATCTTCAATCCAATTATAACATGTTAATTGGGACACTGGCTTTGAAACAATTTCAAATGGTAACTTCCATCCCGCACCAGCGGGCAAAATTTTATGTTGGGGACAGGATCGGAACGTCGATCAGTGAATCTGTAACTGTCCTCATATACATATAGGAAATGAGGACCGGGAACAAAAGAGCACGAATCGAGCAACCTGAGAACATGGAAAACATCGACATGATCAGAGTCGCGGTCTAAGCTTTGCCAGTTAAAGTGGAATGCGAAACTCTACAAGTTAGGGACGAGCCCGATTTCACAGAGGAAGATGAGTTGGTCGAGGTAATTATAAATGACAAATACCCCAAGCAGAAAGTCAAGATAGGGGCTCGGCTGAGTTCCTGCGAGAGAGAATCCCTGGTCGCCCTTCTTAAAGAAAATTTAGATGCATTTGCTTGGGTGGTCATGGATTTGGGAGGGGTTGAGCCCGACGTTGCCCTACACCATCTGAACGTGGACTCTACCTTTAAGCCAAGATCTGGAAATGAGCACGCACAATTCACAATGAAAAAGAGGCTGCGGTTAAAATAGAGGCCGGGAAGCTTCTTCAAGCGGGAATCATAAGGGAGCTAGCATATCCCACCTGGTTAGCAAACGTGGTTATGGTGAAAAAACACAATGGCAAGTGAAGGATGTGCGTCGATTTCACAGACATCAACAAAGCTTGTCCGAAAGACCCTTATCAACTTCCTCGAATCAACCGACTGGTCGACTCCATCTCAGGTTTTGAGGTTTTGAATTTTTTGGACGCATATTCGGGGTATCATCAAGTTCGGATGGCTGAGTCCGACAAAGAGAAAATGGCCTTTAGAGCCATTGGGGGTTTGTATTACTACGAAATGATGCCTTACGGGCTGAAAAACGCGGGCTCAACTTATCAACGGATTGTCAATCGAGTTTTCAGTTCACAGATAGGAAATAATATAGAAGCTTACATAGACGATATGGTTGTCAAGTCCGTTGGGGATGGTCACGCCACTGACCTTCAGGAGACTTTTAACAACGTCCGAAAACACTCAATGAAGCTCAATCCGGCCAAATGTAACTTTGGTGTCCAGGTAGGCAAGTTTCTCGGATTTATGGTTAGTCGTCGTGGTATAGAGGCTAATCCAGAAAAAATACAAGCTTTGCTCGACATGCAAGAGCCCACGACCATCAGGTCCAGAGGCTCAGAGGCCGCATCATTGCGTTTGGTCGCTTCATATCAAAATCAGCGGAGAAATGTCTCCTAGTTTTCAAAATACTCAAAGGAGACAAGACCTTTTCATGGAATGCAGAGTGTTCACAGGCGTTCCAAGATTTGAAGGAGTATCTAGGGAGGCCACCTCTCTTGGTTAACCCTGTAGAAGGAGATATTTTGTTTTTGTACTTGGTGGCCTCAGACCGGGCTGTTGCCACCGTTCTTGTCAAGGAGGATGGAACCCTCCAAAATCCCGTTTATTATGTAAGCAAGGGTCTCAGTCTGGTACAGAGTCGCTATTTTAATGTTGAGAAATTAGCCTACTCGGTTGTCATTGCTGCCCGCAAACTTAGGGGCTACTTTACTTGGCACAATAATTGTCTTAACGGATAGTCCAATGCACCAAATACTGCATAAACCCGATCTTTCAGGTCGACTCCTCCGATGGGCTATCGAAATCACTGAATTTGACATACAGTATCAACCCAGAAAAGCGATCAAAGGTCAAACATTGCTGGATTTCATTGTAGAGACAAGTTTCAGCTCGCCGCAAACAAGCTCACCCGTACCACTAGAGCCCGCTGTGGTCAGGAGTAATCCTAATCAATGTTGGCATTTGTATGTTGACGGGGCGTTTAATCAAAATGGTTGTGGGGCCGGGGTAATTTTGATGGAACCCGGAACGACGGAAGAAATCGAAAAAGCTCTAAGGTTCGAGTTCCCGGCCACGAATAATCAAGCCGAATACGAAGCAGTTATTGCCGGACTTCGGCTCACAAAGGAGTTGAAAGTGGAGAACGTTGAAGTCTATTGTAATTCCCAACTCATTGTCAACCAAATCTCAGGGGACTATGACACGCGCATTGTGGTATTCTCGAAATATGGTGAGATTGTTCGATGATTGAAAGCCGACTTCAACTATTGCGAGCTCATCAGAATTCGAAGAGAGGACAACGAGCGGGCAGACTATCTATTTAAGCTATCTCTTAGAGAAGAGCTCATAGACCCCTCCATAATGGTAGAGTATCTAGCGATACCCGCTGTCGAGGTGGCAGAAATCATGGAAATCGACGCACCAGCGCTGACTACATGTTGGATCGACGAGGTTCAAGCTTACATAGAATCAGGCATCTTACCTAACGGGGTGGATAAATCTCGCGCGCTCAGAATAAGAGTGGCCAAGTACATTATAAACAACAGAATACTATAGAGGAGATCTGCAACAAAACCTCTACTAAGGTGTGTCCGAGAAGAAGAAAGCAAGGTAATCCTTATCGAGCTTCATCAAGGAGTGTGTGGCGGCTATCCCGCTAGTCGGTCCCTGGCGCAAAAGGTTATAACCGCAGGATATTACTGGCCGACGATCCTCAAGGACTCAGAGAAGTTGGTTAGTGTTGGTCCCTTGAAAAGGCTTTAGTTAAGTTTAGAGGGGGGGGGTGAATAAACTTAACACTTAAAACTTTGGAGTTAACAAATTCTGCAATTTCAAAGAAATTGGCCGATACTTGATGAGTCTGCTGAGACCTCGTGAGCCTGGCCGATAAATGATAGTCTCATCGATTCGATTTGCTGAATTTGTGCAGCGGAATAATATCAAAATTAAGCCTTGTTACTTGTTGTTAAATATGTTACTAAGTATTAGATACTCATGAGTGTATATGTGTGATTTCATTGCTAGATTCAAGAGTTGATATGAATAATGACTAAGTGCGTAAAATAAATGCAAAGAAGTAAGTAGAGAGATTTTTATAGTGGTTCCAGGTGATGTAATCCTCAGACGTCCACTCTTCTCCTGTGATGTTGGAGGAAATTCACTAGTAATCTTTGAGTTATCTGTTACAAAGAATCCTAGGTTGCTTGTCCTTCACCAACAACTATGGCTTCACAAACGAAAACTAAGAACAGTAGGATTGCTTGCTCCCGAGTCTTCCACCTGGTCCTTGAAGGGTAGAATTGCCTCTTCACCACTCCACCACAAACCAACAGTCTTTCACACCCAAACGGATGCTTCACTGTCTTCAAGAGGTTCTTTATAAAATAAAGAATGAATCAAGTAAATGATTCATTGCGCAGAGCTTGATTAGGATGATATAATCAGCAGCCTTGCGCCTTCAAGTGTGTATGCTTGATGCAAAACTTGAACACGTAATGCACTTGAAGAAAATAACTAGATCAAGACCTTAAGCTCGGTAAGTTCAAGCAGGTGTTTTTCACTTCGGTGTTATCACTTAAAGTTTATCTCAAAATTCATCATCTTCTTTTTTGAGTTGAAAGTCCTCTATTTATAGGTAGGAATGCATGTGACTTGAATTTGAAATTCAAATGTGACCGCTCTTTGTATTTGTCCCATCCTCACCGCATTCTCATCACTATTCATAGGATCGACACTCGTCAGATGACTTTTTGACAAAGGCATCTCGTCCACCCTTTGACTTGTATCCAATGGATAAAAATATGGATCATCCCAACGTCTTTTTAATCTCACCTTTGATTTGCTTGATAAGTCGAGGTAGTTGGTCGTTCTTATCCATGTAACTTCCCAATAATCTTGAATTAATCGAGGTATATATATCGGCGAGTTCATCGATCTGTCAGTAAAACCAATCGATCTGCTTGAACATCATATTTTTGTCTCAGAAAATATAATGCAATTTGAATCCTTATATCCAACTTTTGTTTGTGAAGTTGGTTTACATCATTTAAAGTATAACTAAGTTCCAAACATCATCCAACTTGTGGAACTTAGACCTTTCTACACAAGGTATATGTAATCGCTTAGGTCATCACAGACTTGCCTAAATTCTCGATCCCATATCCTTGACATTAAATACTAAGTTTGATCCCTTAGCCTTCATTTACCGAGTTTGAACCTCACCTTTCATTCTTGATCTTGGAGTTGCGAGACGCCCATCGACCTATCTACCTCATCGACCTAGACTAGTCTGGCGATAAACAATGCCAGCCTTTACAAAGGCTTGTTTGATCAAACCTATTTATGAATCAAACTCTAATAAACCTATACATTTTATCTAGACATCTTTTGCCTTTGCACTATAATAGCTAGTATGGCACTCATCATCAAAACCGAGAAATAAGTCCAACAATTTCCCCTTTGGTGATGATGCCACTACCCTCACCTAATCAAAGAAAGCAAAAGATAAAAACACAAACAGAACAAATTTAGTCAATTCTCATTATAAATATTTGTTCACAATTATTACAACTAGATACAACAAAGATAAACAATGAAAAGTAGTCGATCTATTGTCTCTTTTCTCTTTCTTGTCTAGCCTTCTCGACTTGCTCTTGATAGGCTCGATCTCTTCTATCATTTCAACCATCCATTCATTCTCAATAAGTGTAAAGTCAATGTAAGAATTGACTTGCTTCCACCAATTCCATGCTTCAGGCAGGACAAGATTGATCTGATTCACCCCAAGCCAAACTTCATATACAACTCCTTAAATTCATTCAAAGTGAATCTTTGCTTTTGTAATTGGCAAAGACCTTTTCACCTCTCGCTACTCCTTCTATTTCTGGTAGATGCTCTTAAAGCTCTAATCCTTGCCTCCCAAAACTTCAAACTCAAGAAAGAGTTAAGACCTTCATGAAATCCCATGTCACGATAGGGTCTCCTTCAGTTATGAAACTCTTTCTTGTACCGTGATAGAGATCATCGAGAAGTTGCACTCTGCCAGTGCAAAGGTTGCCTAAAGGCATTTGTATCATCACCCATCTCTTTTGTGCAAAGAGTCCGGCACTCTTCTTTGTCGCAAATGATTGGCCCTCTTCCCCTTAGTGACATCATCAACAAAACGTGAGATGAGGCCATGAATAGCTTCCTGTGATACTATCACTCTGTAATTGACCCGCCATAGTTCCAGGTTCTAGTATCAAGTGAAGTAATCCTTGATTGCGTGGTCTCTTCCAATCTGCTGATCCTTTCAAGAAATTTGGGATCGTGCATAGCGAGGTTGTTGTGCAAATGCGCAGCTCGTGATTTCAAAGAAGCTTGTCAAGTTTTTGATGAACGGATGTAAGTTGATCTTTCAAAAACTTGTCCTTCAAGTATATTCCCTTGCTTGATATATCTTACATCATATATCGATCATTCACAAACATTTTGAGTAGATGCAAAGTTTGAAGCAATCAGACGTCGAGATTGTCTATTATCATTTACCATCTTCATCGCTTCTTCAAATCTCTGTTTGCTCTGTCAATTGAGTTCTTAATCATTGCATATCATTTCTTACAGCTTCTTAACTCATTGACAACTTCAATTGGCACTCCATCGCCATTCTACTATCAGTAGATCCATCAGCAGGCTCCTCAACTCTATATTGTGCCTGTTGTCTGCTGATGACCATGGCTCTACTCAAATCTCTCCCAGCAGGGGGAGGTCCTTCCTCAACCATTGCACCAAGAACATCTTCAAGGATAGGATCTTGTGCAGGTTCTTCAACAACTTCTTCTTCTCCAAAATTTGAAACTCTTCATCATCAGAGTCATAGTCCAAAGAAATGCTCATCCTCATTAACAAAGAGCCTCACGACTATCTTTTCCTCAAAGGGCCTTGGCTCCAGCAGGCTCCACTACAGCAGCCTCAACAACAACAGGGGTTTCCTCCAAACCCAAATCTGGTTCCAACCTTTGTCCAGGTGCTGTTTGAGACTCAGCAGCCTGTACCTCCTGTTCCAACCTTTGTCCAGTCTTTGTTTGTATCCCAAAGAACCTGCACTCTCTCTTCAACTTCCCGTGGATTGAATATATTGGTATTATCCACTTGAAACCTTCGCATGACCAATCTTGGTCGTAATCATGGCGCTTTGGTGAGTATCCTTTCAAAGTCAAATCCACTTTGATATTCAATGGATTCCTCGTAACTAGCACTTGGTTCATCAAGTCGATGGTCTTTTCCACATCCAAATCAAGATTCTAGACATCTTCAGGTTGTGCAAGAGGCTCTACAACATGAAATGTGCTTGGTTCATCATCACCCTACCAAAGACTCAATGTAATTCCTTCAAAGATTAGTGCTTCAGATCATCCATGGTGAGATCTTGTAGATCCTCATCCATTTCTCCATCTCTTGCCCCTCGTGAGATATTCCAAAGATCGCGGGATCAAGGATGGTACATGTGTTAGTGCAGCCCCACTTGATTCTCCTGGTCCAGAGGGAAAGTCTCTCTACTATCTCGATGATGAAGAAGAATCATCAGACCATCTCTTGGATCTCTAAATTGGATACCCTCCTCCTTCATGCTCATCAAACGGATCCATCGCCTTGATTGCAAAGCAAGGTTGTATCAATCGATCCAAAGAAATTTTCCACTCCCAACTTGTCAAAACCCATTCTTCAAAATCACATTGGTTGAGCAAATTGGTTTTTGTCTTTGTAGAACCCAAACTTCCACTCGAAGTAATCAATTAAATTTGCTCAAGTTTGGGATCCACATACTCTTCGATTTTCTTGCTCTTTTCACATGCCTCTCAAATGGCATAAAAGATCTTCTCGGGAGCAGCTTTCAGTGAGCTTGTTGACCTCCAAAGGATCCAACAAGCGATTCAAGGTATCTTCTACAGATGTTTGAAAGTCAAAGCAGTTGGCTTGTGATTGTGCATTTGTACCTACTACTTCCATCTCAGATCACACTTGGTTCCCTCGACTTACATGCTCATCAGCCAGGTTAGCAGTGACGCTCTTCCCCGAACTATTGCCAAATTTGCGGGGTCTTCAACCAAGTCTCTCATCACCTCTTCAACCACCACAAGAGTTCAGTTCAGTGGTTTGTCAGGTTCTTCAATGGATACTACAAAGCAGGCTCGGGGTCAATAGATCAGTGCTGTACATCCTCTGAGATTGCTCAAAAACAACCTGCTCAAAGATCGCTGGACTTGTTAACTTCTTCATTGGAGGAATCACCGATAACAACTGGTGGAATGATAGTTAGAGGCTCACCTTCAACAAATTCTTCTTCCTCCTCTACTGATGCTTCTTCTTGGGCCCTCTGTGCCTCCAAATCTTTCAACTCTTTCCCCTTGCCATATTTCTTCTTTTTGGCAACTTCCTTCATCCTCTTGGATAGGGGTTCATTATCATCATATTTTTTAGTCAATTTTCTTTTTCTACTTGCTTCCTTCTGTTGTTCTCTAAGAATTTCACCAACAGTTTTCCTTGAAGCTACAGCAGGGTCAGTAACCTCCACTTGACCCTCAGCAGACTCAACAGTCTGTGCTGTTTCCTTTCTTGTTCTTTTTGATTTCAGGACTTCTGTAGTCTTTCTAACATCAGCACTCTTCTTCCTCTTTCCAGCAGTTTTCTTTGGTGCAGCAGGTTTGATGGAAATCTTCTTAGTTTGCTGAACCTGCTCACCACCAGTATCACCATCATCTCCATCATCATTATCATCAGCAGCTTCTCCAGCAATTTCTTCATCATCATCAAGTCCAGGAATTGCATAATCAATCTCCTTCTTGTATCTAGACTGATTAATATCCACAAAGCTACATCAGAATTTCAAGATGATTCAAATGAGTCCGACCATTAATCCTAAGGGCAGTGCCTTGGACTTTCTCTTCCCTAAACTCTCTTCCTTGGCCACTTTCTTCATATAATGAATAAAGTACCTGGCCCAGTCAAACTTCATGCTCCTACAGATGATAATCATCAACTCTATCTTGGGTCCTGATAGAGTGTCCATACTGCCAGCTAGCCCAAGTATGTTCTTTGCAATGAGCTTGCTCAGCAGACTGTATTCAATACCAATGTGTTTGCAGTTGATGCCTGGAACGGATTTGATTTCTGCATCTGTCTTAATCTGATCTACAAACGCCAATTTGTCCAATCCCATTGCTTCAGGATTGACAGAGCCGTCCACCACTTCAACAAATCCAAAAACTTCCCTCAGCAGACTGGGGGAAACTTCAATTTCTCGCCCATTTACAGCAGTCTTAAATGCTTCAGTTCCTTCCTTTATTTGAATGTTTCTCCAGAAACTGACAACATTTGTATAAGAAATTGTGTCCAGTCTTATGTTTAACACATTTTCCAGACCGACATACCTCCTTATTCTTCGACCAATGTTAATGGCCAGTTCAGTTCTGTTTGCATCTTCAACAAAACCTCTAACACTTTGGCTCGATTCAATTTGTACATCAACTTTTTCCGCCATTATAATGAGAAGAATGAGATGAAGAAGATTGAATCTCAAATCTGTGTTCACACGAAGTAGAATTTGCAGAGATAAAGCAGAAGATGCAAGTGGTGAATCTGCTATGTAACAGTCTGAATATATAGATAAAGGGTAGTTGAAATCATCATAGCACGTACATTGATGTAACCACGATTAATCTGAATAAATTCGTCTTGACACGTGGCCCATTACTCCACCATAACGCTTTGTAACCGTTGGATGGTTTAACTGTGGTAATAATGGATAAAATAAATATCCCGCCAAACTCGCTTTTTGACCTTAATAACTTTGATCGAGTAAAATTCTCTTGACAAAGGTATCCTTCAAAGGGTGGGCTCAAGATCTCGATAATTTGCTTCAAAGACCTCACGATAAAGTGACTCTCTTGATCCTTGTTTTCTCCTTGTTTTGTTCAATTGATAATACAATATGAAGTTTAATACCAATGACCGATCCACAAGTGAGCTCACCCAACATGACAAAGACCAATCCCTTGGCAACCTCATTTGCTCAATTGTTCAAACATAAGTACATGGAATTGTTGATACCAATGACTAATCTCGCTAAGTGAGCTCACCCAACATAGCAAAGACTAAATCCCTTGGTGAATTCCAAAGACAATCTTTGAATATCACCAATCTTTATGATTCCAAGTTCACCCTTAATTTGGCAAATCTTTCACTATCAAGTGGCTTAGTGAAAATATCGACAAGTTGATCTTCAAGAGGGGATGTATGAACCACCACATCTTTCTTTTCAACATGATCTCTTATAAAATGATGTCTCACATCAATGTGCTTGGTTCTTGAATGCAAAACAGGATTTTCTGTGATTGCAATTGCACTTGTGTTGTCACACATGATTGGAATTTCCCTTTCTTCAATTCCATAATCCCTTAATTGTTGTCTTAGCCATAGTACTTGTGCACAAAGAACTTCCAAAGAAGAATGTATTCACTTTTCAAAGATGGAAGTTGAAATAGAATTGCTTGCTAAACCAGAGACCAGTCTATTTCCCATTAACCGATTGTGTTCCTGAGGTGCTTTTTCTATCAATCTTGCATCCAAAGATAATCGAGAATCTGAGTAGGATATTACCTTGAAGCTTCCTTCCTTGGAATACCAAATTCCTACTCCCAAAGTCTCTTTTAGATACTTAAGAACTCTTTTGACAGCACCTAAATGACTTTCTTTAGGTTTGGATTGAAATCTTGCACAAACACCTACAGCAAAGGATATATCAGTCTGCTGGCAGTGAGATACAGCAGACTGCCTATCATCCTTCTGTACAAAGTCTGATCAACATCTTTGCCTTCTTTATCTTCATCCAACTGATGTTTGTACTCATAGGAGTTGAGCTCTTAGTGTTTGTTTTCCATACCAAATTTCTTCAAACTCTTTTGGTATACTTGGTTTGATGAATGAAGATTCCATCTTTCAACTGTTTAACTTGCAATCCCAAGAAGTAATTCATTTCTCCCATCATACTCATTTGGAATTTGCTCTTCATTAGATTTGCAAACTTTTCACAAAGTAAATCATTCTCGTAACCAAAAATTATGTCATCCACATAAATTTGTACCAAAGAGGTATTGTCCCCTTCACTCGATTCTCGAAAAGTGTCTTGTCAATGGTCCCTTTTGTAAAACCATTGTCCACCAAGAATTGAGATAGAGTCTCATACCATGCTCTTGGTGCCTGTTTCAATCCATAAAGTGCTTTGTTGAGTTTATACACTTTATCTTCTTGATCTTTAACTTCAAATCCAGGAGGTTGCTGAACATACACTTCCTCCTCTAGGATACCATTCAAAAATGCACTCTTGACATCCATTTGATATACTTTGAAGTTCTTATATGCAGCATGTGCCAAGAATAATCTGATAGCTTCCAATCTTGCAACAGGTGCATAAGTCTCATCAAAATCTATTCCTTCTGCTTGAGAATAGCCTTTGCAACTAGTCCGGCCTTATTTCTAACAATGGTACCAGATTCATCAAGTTTATTTCTCAGATACCCATTTAGTACCAATGATATTTGCATGAGTGGCCTTTCAACTAGTGTCCAAACTTGATTTCTTTCAAATTCATTTAATTCTTCTTGCATAGCAATTATCCAACTGGATCTCAAATTGCTTCTTCAACAACTTTGGGTTCCATTTGAGATAGAAAACAAGTAAACATAGCTTCCAGTTGTCTTCTAGTCCTCACACCTTGCTGTACATTGCCAATAACTTGTTCAACAGGGTGATTCCTTAACCATTGTGGATTTTGGTTATTTTGACTTCCAGGAATATCATCTTGATGGTCTGCATTGTAGTTTCTTCTACAGGGGTGTCACAGATCCTTGAATTGCTTCAGATTGTTGCATCAAGAACATTGTCGGCAGGTGTTTCAAGAGGGCGTGATCGTAAACTTTTAGGTCATTGAATCTTTCCAAAACTTCAACACAATCTGGATCGCTGATTTGTTGATTTTCAAAGAGTTCACACTCTTTATCTTCCATACCAAGAAACTTAGGTTCATCAAACACAACATTGATTGTTTCTTCATGTTTCAGTGTTCTTTTGTTCAGTACCCTGAATGCTCTGCTGACTGAAGAATATCCTAAGAAAATTCCTTCATCTGATTTTGGTTGGAATGTTTTCAAATGAACTTTATGATTTAGAATAAAACATTTGCTTCCAAATGGGTGAAAATAGGATATATTAGGTATCCTTCCATTCCGAGATCTCATAAGGTGTCTTCACAGCCTTCTTGTTTATCAAGTTCTATTTTGTGTATAGCATGTCAGTATTTATCGCTTGACCAATATCTCTCGGTAGCAATGCTTCACAAATCATTGTTCTTCCCGCTTCCTTCAATGTCCTGTTTTCTTTCAAAGAACCCCATTTCTTTGAGGTGTACCAAAAGCAAGAAGTTGATGGAGTACACCATTCTGCTCACAATATTCTCTTATAACTTTGTTGAGAAATTCAAGACTGATCCGATCTAATCTTTATAATCATAAACTTTTCTCATTTTGTAATCTCTTCAAAAGATTAGGCAAGCTTTGGAGTGTCTCACTTTTCTTGTTCATGAATATCACCCAAGTGTATCTAGAAAAATCATCCACAACCACTAAGGTGTATTTCTTCCTGTCACACTTGTTGGAGTTATTGGTCCAAAAGATCCATGTGCATAAGCTCCAACACTCTGTTAGTTGATTGTTTAGTCTTTGACTTGAAACTTGACTTTATCTCTGCTTACCTTGGCGACATGCATCACGGATAGCATCCTTCTTGAATGTGATCTCGTGTAAACCAACCACCAACTTCTTCTTCACTAACTGATTAATATCATCAAAATTTAGATGATTTAACTTCTTGTGCCATAACCAGTTGAGTTCAGATTTGGTATGCACAATCAGGCGGAGTTTCGAACTCGCAGAGAGACCAATCCACAACATACATGTTCTGCTGCCTTCTACCGGCAAGTACAACTTGATCACCTCTTTCACTAATGACAATACAGATTGTTTTTGTCAAAAGTGACCTTGTATCCCATATCACGCAATTGTCCAAAGGCTCGGCAAGTTGTAATCCAGTCCTTCCACATATGCAACGTTCTTGATTGTAAGTCCATTTCGATAAGTGTGCCATATCCTCTTGTATAACCAGTGTATTTTTGTTGCCAAAATTCACCCTTGGACCATCTTTTGCCACAAAATTTGTAAGATAGTGCTTATTCTTTGTCATGTGTCCGGAACATCCACCACAAAGTACCGCACACCCTACAAAACAAAGTTAATGCATTTTAGGTACCCAAACCTGTTTGGGTCCATAGTGGTCGATGGCAAGCATGACCCTTGGTATGTTTCCATAAGGTCTTCTCTAAATGTGTCATACTTTGGTTCATACTTTGGTTCATACATGTATTCCACACATCCATAAGTTCTAACAAAGAGGTTGTGTAGGAACCACATATGTTTTCTCGGCCTTTTGGGTACATAATGTTTGTTTGAAATGATTCTTGTTGTTAGAAACATTTGCATAACCATAGATGTGCTGTCTGTTAGGAGCAGCCCTGTAATATGGAGTCTGCTGAGGTCTTATGTAAGTCCTCTGCTGATCCCATTGTCTAGGTTTTACCCTAGCAGTATGGTTATACTGACTGTTTCTAACATTAGATGCAGGAATATTCCAATCATTATCAGCAGGAGCAATCTACCTTTCCCCCTGAGATAAGTATCCTTTGAATGATCAACATTTTTGGATTTAGGATTCTTATTCTTGGAATATTTCTGCTTTCTTTCCCTTACGTGGTCCAAAGAGACTTGGTAGCAGTCTCGCTATCAAGAAGCTTAGAAGGTACAAAGCAAATCTATTTTTGGATTTATTCTTTTTACTAGGAGCTGTTGACTTCTGAGACTTCTGATTTTGCTTCTTTGAGGCATTCTCATTTGGTTTTACTGCTTCAGCAGCCTTACTGGGAGATGGATCTAGTGCAGGCACAAACTTAGGACCAATTCTGGTACTAGGTTCAGTAACCTTACTGGATCCACTCTTGTTAGATTGCTGAGTTCCAAATCCAAGCCCAGTTCTATCTCCATAAGGCTTTCCTGATTTGTATGCAGTATTGGAACAAGATGGTTCAGCAGACTCAGAGGCTGCTGGATGTGCAGCAGACTTATGCTGATTCTGTCCAACATCTTTTTCCTTACCTTTGAAAACCCTTAATTCAGCTTTCAATCTTCCAACTTCTAACTCAGAGCCTCTTTTTCAGCCTTCACAATCTCATAACCAGATTGTATTATCCTCAGTTGATTAAGGATGGCATCCAAAGTCTCATTGTTGTCGAAATTTCTAGGATTTGAACCACAAAGTTGATTCACAATCACTTCCAAAGCAGGAGTGTTTATAGATACGATGTTGTATACCTCCTCGCCATCCATGTTGGCCATCAAAGCATAATCCTCCATATCAAGAACTGGGTCTTTGTGTCATCCGACTCATTTCCTTTTCGGATCCCACTTCATATCCTGATTCATCTTCAAAGAACCATAGCCTTCTTGCCATGTCTCCTTTGTTGACTTTTGGTCTTCGTGAGGTCCGGACAATCAGTCTAAAATGTCCAGGCTTCTACAGCTTGAAGCAAAGATAATCGAGTTCCTTGCCTTGTTTCAACTCGGGGCAATCAGTCCGAAGTGTCCTGGTTTCTTGCAATGAAAGCATAGATAGTCATTATCTTTCTTTGGTTCTTCTTTCCTTCTTTCAAAGAGGCCTCTTTGTGAAATTTCTTGTAGGGGCCTTTCCAGTCTTCATCATTCTCGATTTTCTTGCTCAAGAGGGCAATCTGCTCTTGCATCTCATCCAAAGATATCATCCTGTCCTCCTGATGTTTCTTCATGATGTGAAGCACCAATGCAATGGTCTTTGGCTCTTCCTTTTTGATTCCAGCACTAGCTTCTTGCTAAATTCATATGCCTTAAGATCAGAGAACAATTTGAAGGTGTCTTCTTCATGCAGCTTCCTCATTTCTTCAATTGCAGTCACCTTCATTTTCCAAACATCTCTTGCAGGTAGAGCTTCCAAGATTTTGGTGTTAACTTCCTCTTTTGAATAACTTACACTCAGCAGAGTAAGTTCATCTAAGATTGCATTGAATCTGGACTCCATTTGCTCAATGGTTTCATTAGGTAGCATTTTGAACTTTTGAAACCTTTTTCAGCCACACCGATTTTGTTCTTCTTTATTGCATCGATTGCCTTCACAGATTAAGTGAATCTTATCCCAAAGTTCCTTTGCGCCTTGCAATCTTTGACTTTCATGTACATATTGCTATCCAAGGTTCTCAGATGATATCAATAGCAATGTTGTTGAGGTTTGCTCTTTCCTCCTGTCTTACGCATTCCATTCTCTCTTTGGTTTAGAATGTACTCGATTCTGTCCCACTTTATTCGCTTTTGTAATCTCCAAAGGGTCCTTCGCTTAGTACATCCATCATCTCATCATGAGTAGCAAAGCAAGATATGCCTGCATTCGACGCTTATACTCATCAAATCTATCAAGAGAGCACATCAACATGGTTCTAGCATACCGTGTGTTATCCATGATGCAAGTCTTGAAAATCGGTAACTTGAAAGAAAGTTTTAAAGAATTTTCACAAGCACAACAAGTAGGATTCCTTCGAGCGAAGCAATTGCTCCGATACCAATTGTTGGTCCTTGAAAAGGCTTTAGTTAAGTTTAGAGGGGGTGAATAAACTTAACACTTAAAACTTTGGAGTTAACAAATTCTGCAATTTCAAAGAAGCTCTTTGATACTTGATGAGTCTGCTTGAGACCTCGATAAGCCTCTTTGATAAACATGAGTCTCATGACAGCCTCGCTTTGCTGAATTTGTGCAAATGAATAATATCAAAATTAAGCCTTGTTACTTGTTGTTAAATATGTTACTAAGTATTAGATACTCATTAGTGTATATGTGTGATTTCATTGCTAGATTCAAAGAGTTGATATGAATAATGACTAAGTGCGTAAAAAATAAATGCGATAAGTAAGTAGAGAGATTTTATAGTGGTTCCAGGTGATGTAATCCTCAGACGTCCACTCTTCTCTGTGATGTTGGAGGAAATTCACTAGTAATCTTTGAGTTATACATTACAAAGAATCCTAGGTTGCTTGTCCTTCACCAACAACTATGGCTTCACAAACCGAAAACTAAGAACAGTAGGATTGCTTGCTCCCGAGTCTTCCACTTTGGTCCTTGAAGGGTAGAATTGCCTCTTCACCAGGCTCCACCACAAACCAACAGATCTTTCACACTAACAGATGCTTCACTGTCTTCACGAGTTCTTTATAAAATAAAGAATGAATCAAGTAAATGATTCAATTCAAAGCAGCTTGATTAGGATGATATAATCAAAGAGCTTTGCGCCTTCAAGTGTGTATGCTTGATGCAAATTTTGAACACGTAATGCACTTGAAGAAAATAACTAGATCAAGCAATTTTAAGCTCATTAAGTTCAAGCAGGTGTTTTTCATTTCGGTGTTATCACTTAAAGTTTATCTCAAAATTCATCATCTTCTTTTTTGAGTTGAAAGTCCTCTATTTATAGGTAGGAATGCATGTGACTTGAATTTGAAATTCAAATGTGACCGTTCCTTGTATTTGTCCCATCCTCACCGCATTCTCGTCACTATTCATAGGATCGACACTCGTCGATGACTTTTTGACAATGCAATCTGTCCACACCCTTGACTTGTATCCAATGGATAAAAATATGGATCATCCTAACGTCTTTTTAATCTCAACCTTTGATTTGCTTGATAAGTCGAGGTAGTTGGCTGTTCTTATCCATGTAACTTCCCAATAATCTTGAATTAATCGAGGTATATATATCGGCGAGTTCATCGATCAACTGTAAAACCAATCGATCTCTTTGAACATCATATTTTTGTCTCAGAAAATATAATGCAAATGAATCCTTATATCCAACTTTTGTTTGTGAAGTTGGTTTACATCATTTAAAGTATAACTAAGTTCCAAACATCATCCAACTTGTGGAACTTAGACCTTCTACACAAGGTATATGTAATCGCTTTAGGTCATCACGACTTGCCTAAATTCGATCCCATATCCTTGACATTAAATACTAAGTTTGATCCCTTAGCCTTCATTTCATCGAGTTTGAACCTCACCCTTCGGTCTTGAGTCTTGAAGAGTTGCGCACCGATCCATCGACCTATCTACCCTCATCGACCTAGACTAGTCTGGCGATAAACAATCGTGACCTTTTTACGATGCTTGTTTGATCAAACCTATTTATGAATCAAACTCTAATAAACCTATACATTTTATCTAGACATCTTTTTGCCTTTGCACTATAACAGCTAGTATGGCACTCATCATCAAAACTGAGAAATAAGTCCAACAGTTAGGGAATGTCCGGAGTGTCAAAAACATGCAGACATCCCCAGGATACCATCTGTCGAACAGAGCATCGTGAACGCACCTTGGCCTTTCGACATGTGGGGTCTTGATCTCATCGGACCATTTCCATCAGGAAGAGGTGGGTGCAAGGTTATCATAGTGGCTATGGATTATTTTACAAAGGGGATCGAAGCTAAGCCTATGGTCAAGGTAGGCACAAAGGCCGCGGGTTATTTCTTACATGATCAAATTTTTTCTCGCTTCGGTATCCCGCGGGCAGTGGTGTTAGACCACGGCCCACAATTCAGAAAGGA
The DNA here is from genome assembly GCA_026214975.1 of Gentiana macrophylla. Classification (NCBI taxonomy): domain Eukaryota; kingdom Viridiplantae; phylum Streptophyta; class Magnoliopsida; order Gentianales; family Gentianaceae; genus Gentiana; species Gentiana macrophylla. The sequence continues at coordinate 63,662 of JAOBSW010001258.1, read as the reverse complement.
ATTCACAAAGCTCTGCGAGGAATTCAAGGTCAAGCACTGGAAATCATCCGTGGCTTATCCTCAAGGCAACGGCCAAGCTGAGGCCGGCAACAAACAAATAATCAAGATGCTCAAAAAGAGCATGGATGACAAAGTAAAAGCAGGAGGGTGGGTCGACGAGCTACCCGCTATACTTTGGGCACTCCGCACCACGGTCAAAACACCTACTGAAGAAATGCCTTTTGCTCTTACTTACGGATCAGAGGCCATGACTCATGTCGAAATGGCTCTCCCCACCATCAGGGTCGCCTTACACGACCCGATGGACAATTTATTAAACAGACAGATCGACCTAGATCTAGCGGAAGAGAAAAGGCTAGTAACATACCATCGGCTCGTGAATTACAAACAACTTGCTAAACAACAACACGACAAGCGAATTCGTGATCATTCATTTAGGGTTGGGGATTTTGTTCTTCGAAACAGAAAGGCCACTGGTATGGAGCCTGATAAGGGTAAGCTAACAACAAATTGGGAAAGTCCTTACCATGTCGCAAAAGAGATCAAAAAAGGAACTTATGTCCTCAGAAATCAGCAAGGTTTCAAACTCAATAGGCCGTGGCACGCGGACAATCTCAAATGGTACTACATGTAATAAATTGGTTAGGGTTATAGCTATCCTCTCGTTTACGACGTGAGTGGTTAGGCTTTCTTACTTGCTTGTAATCTTCACTCATCTAGCGGGATGAGTCGAAATTAATAAAGCCCGATTTTACATTTCTCTTTTAGAATGCGTATGATTGTATGCTTCAGCTGTGCCCGGTGTACGGGTAGAAAATAATTTTTTCGAAATTTTTTCAACAAAAGCTCGAACTCACCTCAACCTTTGTAAAAAATGGGGGCCATATTCGGAAAAATTTAAAACAACCACGGGCAAACAGATTCATCAGAGGTCGTATCGTGCTCGACTCCGAATCTCATCTCAAATAGGGGGCCACCCTCTAGAAAATTCAAGTTGCCTAGCGAGCAGTTATTTGAGATCAGATTCAAAAGGGCGGACATGAAGTTTCATATATTTTCATGGAGCAGTTGTTTCAGATAACATTCAAGGGGGGCATATCTCAAAGATAAGTTCGTTCGCCATCAACTTGGAATCTTATCTAATACAAGGGGGCCGGAGGATGCTATTGTAATCGGACTCAATTTATACAATAAATTCGAGCAAAAATAAACATACATCAGGCGAACAGAAAGAAAACTTGTTAGGAACATTTTATTATGTTTGATGATGGCCATACTAGCTGTAATAGCAAGCCTGAAATAAGTTAGAATTCTCTGTATAAGTCTTTACTTAGAGTCTGACATGTTGTATAAGTTAATGTCAGACAAGTATTGTACTAGTTGGAAGGATGGCAAAGTAAAACAGACATTCGGTAGAGTGAAGCCAGCAAAGCACCAGCAGAGAAGCAATGAAGACTTAATGGTCTGACTTATAACCAAGGAAGTCTGTGATGACCTTGGATAAGTCTAAGTTATGCTTCAAGTGATGGAACTTAATGTTTAAATATGGTGTACACTGATCTCACCCCAATCAAGGATCAGTGAAGTACAAAGATTCTCCTTAAACTGAAGTGATGAAGGAAACAGTGAATCGGCAGAGTAAATTGACTTTCGGCTGAGTGAAGACAAAACAGTGAAGGAAGATCCAAACGGCAAAGTCAGATGGATTACTCAACCGTTCAGGGAACGGCGAAATAAACCTTACCAAATCAGATTTAAAATATGATAAACAATTCAGAGGATCATGCATTAAATGCACAATCAATAGAGGATCAATCAAGGACGGATTATCTGCCAAACGTTTGAAGAAAAATCCGATCACTGAAATCAAGAAGAATATAATTAAGGGGGAATCAAGAATAAAATCAAGGATTATTTCCCTCATTAATATAGCCAACGGATGAAAATTCAAATCAAGGATATTCAAGGCTATAAATAGAAGGCATTGACAGACAGATAAAATTAACGATTGGAAAAAGAAAAAACAAGCAGAAACTCTGTCAATTTGAAAAGACTTCTCTCTGAACTTACAAGGATTTATCTAGAGATCAACTCAGACATCAGAACTACAATTTCATATTCAGCACTGAGATTGATCAATCAAGTTTGTGAATCTTACTCACAACAAATTGAAGCAACTGAATCAGAAGGCATCTGAGAAGGAGTTGTGTTTGTGATAGCTGCTGAAGGATTAGATCTCAAGGAGCAGTGAGAGAGACTGAATCACTGAAGCTGTTGCAGTCAAGGAGTGATAGTTTTGTAGATTGTGAAGCTTGGGGAGTCAAGGACAATCATACAATTGTATCTGTGAAAATAATAGTGAATTCCTCCAATCATCACAGGAGAACAGTGGATTAAGGGATTACACCACCCTGAACCACTATAAGCCTTGTGTCAACTTACTTTCTGCAATTTACTTTACCGCACTCATTCAAATTGCATATATCATAACTTATATCTATGATTGTCTAAACTGCTTTGAAACAACATAGTAAGAAGGGACTTATCCGCTGCCCAAAAGCTTTTAAAAATAAGAAAAGTTTTTGAAACTCCACTATAGTCATTCACCCCACCCTCTGACTATAGTTTTACCATTCTCTGGGATCAACAATTGGTCTCGGAGCAGTGTTCTTAGTATCAGAACCTATTCAGATCTAATTTCTGGTAACAAGGAGATCACATATTTTCTAAGTAGTTTTCAAATCTGAGCTTTCTATACATTCACATATAGATCTCTTATTTGCACTTATGGATTCCTCAAACTTTATGTCAAAAGTACCTGTTTTCAATGTTAATAATTTTGATGAATATAAAATAAGAATGTTGTCTCATCTTGCGAAAACTCATGAGGAGATCTCCGGGCGTAATTAATGATGGCCCAATCATGATCATGATCGTGGTAGCCACAGGAGCATATCAAGGAAAGAAGTAGACAAACCCAAGAAAGATTGGACCAAGGATGACGGGAGAAGAGCAAATCTAGACATTGTTGCAAAAGATATGATTTTGAAGACCCTAGATAGCAACATGTTCATGAGAATTAAAGATTGCAAGACAACAAAGGAGATGTGGGACAAACTGGCACTGATTAATGAAGGATCTGAAGCAGTCAAAGAAAACAAATTATCTGTTGCAAAACACAAATTTGAAAATTTCAAAATGAAGGTTGGTGAATCCATTGATCAAATGGACAACAGATTCTCAAGCATCATCAGTGAACTGCAATAGCTTGGACACACATATTCCCAGAAAGAAGTATGCTTGAAGATCTTGAGAGGCTTACCTAAAAGATGGAAGATCATAACATCAATAATCAGAGGAACTACAAATCTTGCAAACACTGACACCCTGACCCTGATGTCCCAACTAAAAGCTCATGATTTCAAATTGAACGATGAAGATGGTGCTCCGGTAGAGACATAAAGAACCAGTGCACTAATAGCACCACAACAAAGTAACTTTGTCGATTGCATCAGCAAAGAGACACAAGAACTCAAAGAACAGGTCGTTTTATTAGTTAAATGTTTTGACAGGTTTAACAAAAAGAAGCCATTCAAAGGAAACTCATCATCAAACAAGAGGTCAAAGAAAGACATGAAGAAGAAAGATGATGAATACAAATGCTTCAACTGCAACAAGAAAGGTCACTTCAAGGCTGACTGTCCTGAAGAAAATAATAAATATGATGAAAAGAAGAAGTACAAAACATCTGAAAAGAGGAAAAGCAAGAAGGCACTCAAGGCTAAATCTAGTAGTGAAAAGAATGAAGAATCATATGATAATGACTCAGATGATAGTGATGAAGAAGACAGCCCAGACAATGAAAAAGCATGTTTATGCCTCATGACCAAAGAATTAGATGAAGATGAATGTGACAGCTCAGACACTGAGAAAACAAGTCTATGTCTAATGACCAAAGAATCTGATGAAACTGAGGTAACATCCAGCTCTTACTCTTCATCTAATACATCCACATCTAACACTGTACAATCTTCTGTTCTCCCATTAGATATAGCAGACCTAGTCCAAAAATTCATGACTAAATTTGATGAAATTGAAATGAATCATGAAACTCTGGAAAAGGAATGCAAGGATCTAAGAAAGGAAAATAAAAGATTAAAGAAAGAACTGGATAAAGCAAAAGCTGAACTAACTAGTAAGGAGACATACTTAAATGATCAACAAACAGCAGATGATCATGCATCTGTTATTGACAGATGTTAAGGGCTATTTTATATGAAATTTTATGATACTTTTCCTATGAATTTCCCCACATTAGTAATATTTTGCATTGAATTTGGGCTTTATAATTAATTTAATGAGTAAAGTTGCTTTTAAATTAATCAAGTGCAAAATGGGCTTTAAATTGGGTTTTACTATAAATTTTATATCATTTTGGGCTATATTATGTTTTTTGCATTTTCTTAATTATGATATAGATAAAGATAATATCAAAGGGATGAGGTGGATTGTAGATAAGCTCAAGTTTGTTAGAGGAGAGATCAAATGTGCATCAACAAGTGGATAAAACGGTTACATCTCAACAGAATTTAGTTGCAGGAAGATAGAACGGGCGTTCTATGAAGGAAACCAGCGTTCAAGTCCAACAGGAAGTTCTGAAATGAAGAAAAAGCAGACCGAACGCACGTTCAAGTATTCAAACGCACGTCCCATCACCGAACGAGCGTTCCATGCATGAAACCACAGGTTCCACCCGTAGATTTGCTTGGTTTTCTATAAATAGTCGTCACTTATAATCTCAAATACACACATTATTAGATTTCATTTCTTCCCAGATCGAAAATCTGAGATTTCTCAGAGCTCAAACAGTCACAAAAGTAGATTCAATTCACTTTTTAGCTTAGATTTCATGAAATTCTCTTCAAGTATTGTAATCAATCACTCCATGGATAGCTAAACAGCTTTTGGCAGCATTGGGGATGCAATTTTCTTATTGATTTTGGGTTCCTTATTCTGATTTACTGTGTTCTTCTATTGAGGTCAGATCTTTAGTTTGTTTTATTGTTTAATTTCATTAATATCGAAAGATGGTGAATGCATGATTGTTTCATTGAATGAAAGCTCTATGAACTAAGATCTCCCTGCTATTTGATTGAACAATTGACTGTTAGCTAGAACGAAAGTTGCTCGGTTGTTGTTTAGGTCATTAAATCGAAAGATTTACACCTTGCTTGTTAACCGAATTGAACGATTTGAGAGATTAGATCGTTTTGCTTTTGAATAGGTGGACCCGCCTCTGTTTTAGAAACACAGTGAATCCATTATAAGAGAATCCTTAATTCTTGAGTAAATTGTTGATCCAATGTTGCCGCTTTTCTCTAAATTGCTTGTTAATCAAATTTCATAGATTTAAGCTTTAGTTACGTTCCTGTTCTATTAATTTAAGTTTCTTTGCACTTTTAACTTTCAGTCCGAAAAATCCTTCCATAGCTTTGAGTCTTGTATGATTCTCTGTCTGTGTATATTGCTAACTTTTACATCTAAAACATAAAACGTTCTCGTCAAACCATCTCCCTGCGGATCGACACCCTTACTTACCCTACTGTACTAACAACTACCCGATATTCGGTCGGTTAGGAGTTAGTTGCATTGTAAGTATCGGTTTATAAATATAGTTTGTTTGATTAGTGCAAAATTACTCCAAACAAAATGGCGCCGTTGCCGGGGAGGTGTTGTTTTTGATTGTGTTCTTACTGTTTTAGGTGATAAAGAAAGCATTTAGGTGTTTTCGAAATTGGTTTTTCTGGGTTTCTTCGCTCTGTTTACTGCTTTGTTTTGTTCTCTGTCGGGTTGAGCGAGCGTTTAACATTTGTAAACGCCCGTTCTAGTTACGCGACGCTCGTTTGGTTTTCTAAACCCGTTTACGTGTTGAACGCCCGTCCGGATTGCGAAACGAACGTTCGATTTCCGATATCTTTACTTTACTTTTTTTTCCTTTCATTCCTGTATCATTTCTTTTTGTTTGACTTCGGTTTATGTTAACTCGGAGCAAACAAGGCACTCTTATCTTTGATCCTGAGCTCGAACGATCTATAGTTCGTCCCAATCGCCGAAGAATCCGTTCTCGTACCCAAATTGTTGAAGAAAATTTGGAAGAAAAATTCCGGAAAGAAATTGAAGAGTTTGTCTTCGAGATGGCTGACGATACAAGGACCCTAGCTGATTATGCCAGACCAGGCATGGTCAGAGTTCATCCTGGAGTTATCATACCAGCCATTGCAGCTCCAACGTTTGAGCTTAAACCTGCTCTGATTCGAATGATGCAACATGCATCTATTTTTCATGGGTACCAATCTGAAAATCCTCACACCCATATCCATACATTTCTTGAAATCTGTGGTACTACAAAGTTACAAGGTGTTGGAGAGGATGTCATTAAACTCAAGCTGTTTCCATTCTCCTTGAAAGGTGAAGCCAAGGAATGGTACAACTCTTTACCCGTTGAGTCTATAACAACATGGGAGGAATTGGAGAGGGAATTTTTAAGTCAATACTTTCCTCCATCTAAGACTGCTCAGTGTCTTAGTGATATTTATACTTTCACTCAGCAGCCCAATGAATCTTTCTTCGAAGCTTTCAAGAGATTTAAATCTTTACTCGAGAAAATGCCCCATCACGGATTAGACTTGCAAAGGCAAGCTAATACGCTTCTGATGGTTTGACCGAGATGACCAAAGGAATGGTCAACAGCTCTAGTGGTGGGACATTTCTGAAGAAGACCCCACAAGAAGGATGGGCGTTGTTTGAGGATATAGCAAAGTATAACTATGCTCCTTCTTACCAAGCTATCCAAGCACCTGCACCAAAAATCGAAGAAGTAAATATGCAGAATCAATTGATTTCCTTACTTCAACAACAGGTTGCTAATCTTTCCACGAATTCGAATTCTCAGTCTATGAATCAGCTTCAACAAAACGCCCAAGTTCTATTTTGCGATAATTGCAATCAAGTTGGCCATGTGTTTGGTCAATGTCAATTTCCACCTAACTATCAAGTCAATGCTATCCAACATGCGAGGCGAGATATCGCCCGATAGTTTGCCGGACTTGTCTTTGTAGAGGACATACGTCTCCTGCTTGTCCTAGGAATGGGCAAAATCCTGAAGTCAATGCATTTTATGGCCAATCAAATCAAAGATTCCCGAATCAATATTCTGGTCCAAGCAATTTCCAAAATCAGGGGTATAACCCAGGTTCTCAGAACGTCAATAAGAACCCAAATAACTATCAGAATCAATCTTCGAGTTTTCCTACGTCTACTCAAAGATTCAATCAAAACTGGCCTAACAATTCTACTCCTACTTCTGGTAATAGGCCCAGTCAATCTTTTAGTCAGAGCTCTCAAAACCCTCTTGGATTTCCTATCCCAAATGAAATTGTTACGAGGTTGGAAGAGCAAACAAAGACGATCAAGAACCTCGAGAGACAATTGGGACAGATTGGTTTGAACAGCTTTGCTTGCTTCACCACCTGGACATTTGCCAAGTTTCTTGAGAAAACCCCGGTGGAAGTGGTCAAGTCAATCAAGCTAATCTGAGTCAATGTCTCGCTCTTGTTCCATCTCCTTCCTACGGTCAAGAAGATACTAATGCCATCGGCTTGAGATCCGATACTCAACTCTGCGGTCCACGTAACCGGGAAACCACTAGCCCTCCCGCGGTGGAAGTGCGGGAGGGGAGTTGAAAGGCCTATTTCCCAATCCGATAAAGAGCACTCGTGAGACTAACCCTCCGAGGATAAGGCGGAAGGATCTAAAGTAGATGCGCTGTGGCGCAAAGTGAAAACTATTGAGAAAGCGGATGAGCTCGTGAGGACAGGAGTTGAAAAATGTGAAGATGGAAAGATCTTGAGGACCAAGCCGTGAGCTCCTCTCTTAAGAAAGTCTTTTCAGAAGACGAGTTGAAGAAGCTTCCGTTCCCTCCGAGAAAGACTAGTATTCCTTTATGTGAAGACCAGAAATATGAGAAGGTACTCAACCTCCTGAAAAACACCCAAGTTAACTTGCCATTATCTGACGTGTTGGTTGAGATGCCCAAGTATACTAAATTTATAAAGGATGTGGTCTCGTCCAAGAAGAAGTTAGAGGGCATGGAAAGGTTGGTTGGTGAAGAATGTTCCATGATGAGTTATGAAGATGTACCTGCTAAGAAAGGTGATCCTGGACGATTCGTCCTTACTTTGCAGATTGGAGGTCTTATTTTCCCTAATTCTTTATGCGATTTAGGAGCTTCAATTAGTCTTATGCCTCTATATGTGTGTCAACAACTCCAATTAGACCATCTTTTGGAAGCTACCACTATGAGTATTCGAGTTCGCAGATGAGATCATCCAAGAGAGCAACAGGGATTTTAAAGGATTTGTTGGTACAGTCGATCGATTTACCTTCCTGTAGATTGGTATGTCCTAGACATCCAACAACCCAATACACCCCTGATTCTTGGACGGCCTTTTCTGCTTCATCACTAGAGCCCTTATCGATTGTGATGATGGGGCTAAAGTGACTTTGCGTGTTGGAAATGAAGAAGTAAGCTATAGTGTATCTAAAGCTATCAAAAGACCTTCTGAATGTCCAACCGGCTACTCTATCGAGGAATCATTTGATGATTTCAGTAATTTTCTAGATGAGCAAGTCCTTGCAGTAGATTCTGAATACGAACGCTTGATCGATAATCTAAATCAATATGGTAGGATAGATTTGAATGAGCTTGGAATCGAGACTGAAGATGAAATTGCGAGGCATAAAAATCTTTCGCCTTCAGAGGAAGTAGATTTACTAGAAGCGATGTTGCTTTCCTCTGACAATTTGCAAAGTAAAATTTTAAAGTCCAGTTTGGAAGAACCTCCAATTGACCTTGAGTTGAAACCGTTACCGAAGCATTTAAAGTATATCTTCTTACAAGATGGTAACAAGCTTCCTCTCATCATTTCATCCAAACTATCCCGGATCGAGGAATTAAAGTTAATCAACGTCTTGAAAGAAAATGCGCATGCTTTTGGCTGGCAAGTCGGGGATATCAAGGGGATATCTCCGGACATCTGTATGCATAAAATCAAGACAGAAGATGGACCTAAAAAAGTGAGACAACCGCAGAGGAGGCTGAATCCTCATATGCAGGAGGTTGTCAAGAAAGAAATCATCAAGTTGTTAGATATGGGAATCATATATGCCATCGCAGACAGCGATTGGGTGTCGCCAACTCAAGTAGTTCCCAAAAAAGGGGGAATTACAATTGAGAAAAATGAAAAGGGAGAAGAGGTCGCTATAAGACTTGTGGATCAAGTTATCGAGTTTGCATTGATTATAGAAAGCTTAACGAAGTCACAATGAAAGATCATTTTCCTCTTCCTTTCATTGACCAAATGCTTGAGCGTTTGGCCGGCCATGCTTTCTACTGTTTTCTAGATGGCTATTCTGGTTATTTTCAAATTCCTATTGACCCGAAAGACCAAGAGAAGACCACCTTCACGTGTCCCTATGGTACTTTCGCCTACATGCGAATGCCATTTGGTCTCTGTAATGCCCCAGCTACATTTCAAAGATGTATGTTGGCGATATTTGACGGACTCATGGAGAAATGTATGGAAATTTTTATGGACGATTTCTCGGTTTCGGTCAAACTTTCGATGATCGTGTTTCGAACCTTGATCAGTCTTTGAAAAGATGTGTGGAAAAGAACCTCATCCTTAATTGGGAGAAATGTCATTTCATGGTAAAGGAGGGTATCGTTCTTGGCCATAAAATTTCATCCAAAGGTATTGACCTGGATAAGGCGAAAGTGGAAACTATTGAAAAAATGAGCTTTCCTACTAATGTGCGCGAGATTCGCGGTTTTCTTGGACATGTGGGTTTCTACAGACGATTTATCAAAGACTTTTCCAAAATTGCTAAACCTTTATCCAACCTGCTTCGTAGTGACGTTGAATTTCATTTTGATGACGAGTGCAAGCAAGCATTTGAAATGCTTAAGTGTCAGTTAATATCTGCTCCTATCTTGATCTCGCCAGATTGGAATCTTCCTTTTGAACTCATGTGCGATGCATCTAACTACGCGGTTGGTGCAGTTTTAGGCCAACGAGTGCAAGGAAAATTCCAACCGATCTATTATGCGAGTCATACTCTAAACCCCGCACAAGTTAACTACACTACAACGGAAAAAGAACTGCTGGCGGTTGTGTTTTCTATGGATAAATTCATGAGCTTACTTATTGGGAGCTAGAGTTATAGTGCAGACGAGATCATGCTTTGCTCTGCGCTATTTGTTGAAGAAACAAGACGCAAAACCGCGCTTACTACGTTGGATTCTCACCCTACAGGAGTTTGATGTGGAAATAAAAGATATAAGGGGTAGTGAAAACGCAGTAGCGGATCATGTTTCGCGATTATTGAGTGAGAAAGAGGCTGCCCCTGACGATATTGATCTGTACTTTCCTCTTGAAAGTGTTATGCTTGTTGATAGTCAAGATTCTGAAATTCCGTGGTATTCGTCAATCGTAAATTATCTCCATTCCCAGTATCTGAATCCCGAATTTTCGTATCAGGAGAAGAAGAAATTCTTCTCTGATCTCAAGTATTATGTCTGGGAAGAACCGTATCTTTTTAAGATCTGTAAAGATGGGTTACTTCGCCGGTGTGTCCCTGAATCCGAGCAACGGGACATAATTGAGCAATGTCATAGTGGACCCACAGGTGGCCATTTTGGTACTTGGAAGACGGTTGCGAAGATTTTTCGGTCTGGGTTCTATTGGCCATCCATCTTTAGAGATACCGAAGCCTTCTGTAAAGGCTGCGACAGATGCCAAAGAACCGGAACTCTAACTAGACGTTACGACATGCCATTGACACCCATCTTGGAATGTGAGGTTTTCGACGTATGGGGGATTGACTTTATAGGTCCTTTTCCTTCATCTTGCGGAAACAAATACATTCTGGTTTGCGTAGACTACGTGTCTAAATGGGTCGAGGCCATTGCCACTCCTCACAACGATCATAAAACAGTTATGAAGTTTCTTAAAAAGAGTATCTTTGCAAGGTTTGGGTGTCCGCGCGCTCTAATTAGTGACGAAGGAACACACTTTTGTAACCGACCCCTGGACAAAGTTTTAGAGAAGTATGGTGTTCAACACAAAGTTGGTACACCATACCACCCTATGACAAGCGGTCAGGTTGAGCGGAGCAATCAAAGTCTGAAAAACATTCTGGAAAAGACGGTCAATAGCCACAGGAAAGATTGGAGTCTGAAACTGGACGATGTACTATGGGCTTATAGGACAGCTTACAAGACACCTATGGGTACATCTCCATATCAAATGGTTTATGGAAAGCCATGTCATCTGCCGTTGAACTTGAGCATAAAGCTTATCAAGCGACGAGGTTCCTGAATTTTGATTCCAAAGCTTGTGGTGAGCACAGACTTCAGCAGATGCATGAGCTAGATGAGTTCAGACTCCGAGCTTATGAGAGCTCCAGGATAAGCAAGGATAGAATGAAGCTCCTTCACGATGCAAAGATAAAAAAGAGAGAATTTCATGTGGGAGAGTTGGTTTTATTATATAATTCTCGTCTACATCTTTTCCCTGGCAAGTTACGGACACGATGGTCCGGACCTTTCGAAATTCTCAACATTTTTCCCGGAGGTGTTTTAGAGCTTAACGGCTACTGCAATCAACCCTTCAAAGTTAATGGTCAAAGATGTAAACACTACATCGGTCAACCGAAAGAAGCACCGTTGATTGTTAAATTCCTCGATATTTTCGGATGTTGTAGTTCAGAAGTTAAAGACTTTGAGGAATTTTCGCCCGAATTATTCTCCGAGGGAGGTAGCCCTGAGACCATGGAGGAGGTCCTTGCCGGAAGTTGGGATATGGAGGAGTTGCGTCGTGAAATGATATCAAAGAAGAGAAAAAAGAAGAAGGAGTCTACCACGAGGACACTTCAGCGTCTTTGGCAGTTTTTTCGTAAACTCACTCCTGGTCTGCATTATGTCTACCGTCAACCTGACAATCACGCTTTGCATAATGTGGCTAGTAGAAAAGTGAAATGGCCCGATCCGGGTTGAGTTACAACGGTTTGTCGAGCTAACGACAATAACTGAAGCGCTACTAGGAGGCACCCTAGATATCTTTTTCTTTCTTTTTGCGTTGTTTGATTTCTTTTTCGTTTCTGTTTGTTTGTCTAGCTTTTGACGAGCGTTGCCTGTTTCAGTCTACCGGATGAGATGGCCGAGGAGGATGAGCGATACCTTTACGGCATACCTACGCATGAGTTCTTTGGGATGTCCGAGCCTGAGTTCGATTTTGTCAGTAGGATTCATGCCATTTCCCTAGAGGAGGGCCCTGGCGGCTTGAGGGTTCTGGATGCAGATATCGACATCCTCACCCGAGTCCAGACTTTCACCTTTGTTGTCGTCTTGCCTCCATTTCTGTCTGGCGGGGATGGGGAGTGGACCATCGAGGAGCTTGAGGATGACCTTGATAGGCCATTCACAATCCTCAACGATCCTTTCCTCGCTGATCTCGTCTTAGTGTTTGAGGAGGAGCATGCCCGTGGGATTGAGCGAGCTGCAGAAGATTGGAACCTTCAGTACGACTATGACCTCTGGCCTGCCATTGACCTGCTTCGCCGTCTCATACGTCTGATCGATTGGTCCTCGCTCTATGACTAGTTTTTAGTTAGTGTTTGTTTCTAGTTTTAATCGTCGAGCCATCGACGTTAAACAAAGCGCTTGGTGGGAGGCAACCCACCGTTTCTATGTATTTCGTTTTCTGGTATGTTTTGTGACGTTTTGTGTTTAAATTTATATTAACGTTACTTGGAATTTTAAAGTTTTCTGTTGCTTTGCACCTTTTCTTTTCTGAACGCCCGTTTCAATGATTTGAACGCCCGTTTGGATTCCAAATGAACTCTCTGTATTCGTTTTTCTGGTCAGAACGCCCGTTTTACTCTGGAACGCCCGTTCGGGCTGACTATAAAATGAAAAATTGCAGAATTCCATCACCATTTCTTTCGTTCCTCATTCTTTGCAAACGGTTTCTCCCCTTCCTTTTGACCTACAATTCTCCAATCTCCACCAAATCGAGCAATTTTGGCTCAAAAGAAAGCCTCAATCCCTCTCTTTCAAAATCCAAGCTTTTCCTCCGCTCCTTCCACCGATTCTCACGCATTGGGGCTCAAGAAGGTCCGACTTTTCGGTTCAAAAGTCGATTTTTTTTGGGTTTTTGAAGCCCTCTCATCACCGTTTCCACTCGTCCCACACTTAATTAGGTAAGCAATCATCGCTTTTACTTTCCTTCACTCACAGAAATTGGATTTCAACATTTCACAACTCACGCTCTAGTCATGTTTATTTGTCTAATTTGTTTTTTTCTTTTTTTTCCTTTCTGTGTGTTGTTTGATGGATGGTGGTTTCGGTTTTGCGTTTGGTGATGGATGGGGTGTTGTGGTGTTTGTTTGGTGGCGGGCTGATTCGGTTGAATCACTGTTCTTCTGGTTGTAGCGAACATGTCTCGTAGAGCGGGTAAGGAGCCCATGGTTGAACCCCATGTATGTAACGGAAGAAACGTAAAGGTGATGACTATGGTGGTCCCCGACAGTCTACGGGCAGGGTTATAATAGGAAGCCCTAGGGGCCCCACTCGAGACCCAATCCTCTCCCGCTTTCTCGGTAACTTCATAAGTCCAAAGGCTATGAACTTGTTCACCCAGAGTATGTATCCCGGAAAATGCCGATTGAGCGAGAGATAGTTGAGGATAAGGTAGACCCCGCCTTTTGAAGATGCTCGGGGATCGGGCCGGGATGTTTTAATGGTTGTTCCGGAGACTTTAGTCAATGACACTCTAGTGAGAGAATTCTCTGCCAACCTGGATACCAAACACTTAGAGGCCGGTTTTGTGATGGTTAGGAAGGTCAAGGTCCCGTTTTCTCCTCAAATCATCAATGCTAAGTACGAGCTTGAGGATTTGGATGGCGTGAACCATCGTGTTGAGATTAAGGAATTAGTAGACAGTGGATGCGCGACCGTTGGAGGATTTACGGTTGTTGGTTGATAAGGATACTCCGTGGACTTATAAACACGGGAAGAGGGATGAACGTAAGGACATAACCACTATGCATTGGCCCGAAGATTGGAGGGTCAAATGCAAGTTCATCCAAAACCGGTTAAGCGCCCTACGGATAACATCACCCATTTCGCCTCAAGATCTCGGTTTGTTGTATGCTATAGAATGGGGATCGAGGTGAATGTTGGGGAAATTATTTATGATGAAGTCTTTAAGCATTTGAAGAATCCCAACCGTTGTATCATTTGCCCTCACCTTATCCACAGCCTTTGCCTAGACGCCGGGGTCCTCGAATACACATCCGATCACAGGCCTAAGAATCCTCGGGGAATTCAGAAAGAAACGAAAAAGGCTACCCCAAGACCTCATTTAGTATCGCTTTTACTACTCCGCCCGGATCATCGTCTTCCGCACCACTTTCTGCTCTATCCCCTTCTGACAGGTTGCAGCTGAGCATTGCACACAGTTTGCGAAAGTGGATGCGTATTCTTTGTTGTACTCAGAATGATATTCTGGCTAACCAATTGGAGCTGAATCGGGGCAACAAAATCGCCAACGAATCAAGGTTCGCTCCCAACACTGTTGAGTTCCGGTTTGAAGACGATGTGGAGCGCACTGTCCCGGATTTTATCAATACAAAACAACAAGTAATAAACCGGTTAACCTCAAGTGCAAGGATCGTAGTGTAGAGGCTATGCCGGGTCGATCTTACGGGAACTAGACTGTTGTGAACCCTAGCTTTTGTTTTTAACTAACTATTGTCACGATTACTAACCTAACGAATAACTAACTAAACAAATATGCGAAAAATAACTAGACGAGAGAGATTAGTGATCCAATGCTAGGCAAGATTGAAAGCGATAAAAACTAGAGTGCAATTAAAAGTAAACTAATCTAGCAATTCAAGTTTAAAGGATTAAAATCAAATTATAACGAATCGAACAAGCAATCGATCCACCTATCCTATCAACATTCAATTCTAATTGGATTAATTAGTGATCCCTACTCAAGTTGTGATTCACCTAATCTAAGGCATGAACACCCACTTTCGTGACAAGTTCGTTTCCTAATCTTCGATCTTTCAACTAAAGATTAAGTCTTTCTAACCTAGGCGTGAAATCTTTCAATTTCTCGATCTAGAAAATCAATCTAACAACTCTCGCTTTAGTTAGATCGAAGATCTATTCTTTTATCGTGGTGATCTAAGGTTTGTATGATTTTCACCAATAAAACAATCACAAAGCAACTATCTTTCGATATAATTGCATTACACAATAATAAATAATGATAAAAGAAACAACTTTGAGATAGAAACTCACAGATTAATCACGAATCAAAACTGAATTGTTGAAGGAAGGCTTCACAACGCTTGTTCAAGAGGGTTTTAGCCTCTTAGCATCCTTGTTGCAACTCGAATTGATGAAATAAAAGACATGAATCTATCTAATCTAATCTAGGAATTAAATTGCATAAAAGTAGATAAAAACTGTAGAAAAACGCAGCCAAGCTGCCCCTAGGTTTTTAGGGTTCGAATTGTGTAGAATTGGTTTGAGAAATCGCGCCTATTTATAGATTTTTAGGTCGGTTTAGGCTAAGGCGGTGCTTGGACGCCCGTCCACTATCTTGGACGCTCGTCTAGCAGCTTCTGGACGGAGGTGAACGCTGTCTATGCAGCGCTTGAAGGCTCAATGTAATCGCACCTCAAACGCTGTTCGGTTGAGCAAACGCCCGCCCACCATGGACGGACCGTGGACGCTCGTCCATCTATGCTGGAACTCGATCTCTTGATCATTATCTCTTCCTTCTTCCATCTTTATCCTTCTTTTCTCATCTCTATCTCGATTTAGCTCGAATTATATCAACATTTGATCATCAATTTAGCCTCCAACATGTATCTACATCACATTAAGACATCGCAAAACGTAACACAATCCAAATACTCATAAAACCATAATCAAAACACGTACACAACCTCATTTTGCGAATAAACTAATTAAAATCTCACTTGCTTAATCTATCATTTAAAACCACATTTCCTATGCAAATCATATGAATTATGGAGGAGAACATCATAAAATACAACGTTATAAAACGTATAAATTCACCCTTAACAACTCCCCCACACTTAAACTTTGCTCGTCCCGAGCAAAAAAAAACAAGATAAAGGCTCGGAAAGAATATAGACACCTCAACACATACACCACATAGTCAATAAATTAGAAGTTCACCATCGTGTGTGTGCATAGCCATAGAAAACTTCCACTAAATCCAAACTTGAAAAACTCAAAGCAAAACTAGCTAATACCCCCTCGTAGACTAGTAATAAGTGACACTCATAAGGTGCACCTACAAACGTGACATATCCCGAGAAGAATGATCGAATATATCTAGGGCCTTTACAAATACTCGAGAGGATAATCCCTACAACATATCTCATGGCTTCTACTCACTGGATAAGATAGACGATAACTTAGTCTTATATACATTTCATAACACTTCTTTAGTTGATTTAACTTTTTCACTTTTAAACGCACATTAGGATAAGCTATTGCCCTCATAGTAGAATAGGACATTTCGAGATAATCCCTACCTTACTCCAATCATAAGGCAGCTTTTCCTAACTTGTCGTGAGCTCTTAGTCATCATAGTGGTATAGGACATACGTGGTATACCCTACCTCACTCAAATCATCGACTGCTTTCGACACACCCGATAGATTCATTTAATTATTCAACTTCTCATTTGACAATAGTTACGTGTTACTTATCACATTCAAACGTCTAGATATTCACAGTATAACATACTACGGAACTAAATACAAACTATCATAAATCTCACGATACATACGTAGCACTAAGCACATGACTTATAAGAAAATCAAAAATTACTAATCCAAACGGGGTATAGCTTTATAAATTAGCTCATCATTCACTATGGCACGTGGAAAATAAATCTTGGTGAAACAACTAACTCACTAAAAATATGGTATACAGCATCAATGACCATAACAAACCGAACAAAAACGTGTATTGCCTACTCGGGACAAAACAAAAACAAAAGTGTCGAAAAATTTTGAAAAATTAAGCCCCCATTTTGCACAAAAACATCATATATTAAGCAAATGGTAGATACATAGCGATCATTCCCCTCCCCCACACTTAAATAACAACATGTCCTCATGTTGTGCAGAATAAGAGAAACTTAGCTGATTGTAGTTCTAAAGTGGCAATTCCGGAAGTGCTACGTATCAACTCCAGAAAGGCTGGATGAAAGCAATGTAAACTGTGGACCATCCACCGGAAAACTGACATCATCCTGAAGCTCACAAGTGCTATAGCAAATATCCCGCATACATGAAAAACAACACAAAACGTGCACTCGGGGATACAAGGGATTAAACCATATCGCGCAAAAAGTGATAGAGATAAAGATAAGAGGAAATCGTAAGCAAAACAACACTTCGACCACAGATAAGATTAGGGACGGCCGATCGATAAAAACAACACAATCCTAATAAGATTAAAACAACTAGAACAAGGAAAAATAACTAAAGAAAGAAACTAATATAATAAGGGATAATAGGATGCCTCCTAGTAGCGCTTAATGGTTATTGTCGTTAGCTCGACACATTTGAAGCTCACTGGATCAAAGCCATTTAACCTTTCTCGCCACCACTACCCTCGTTTAAGCTCCGGTCCGTAGTGTGGTCTCGCAGAAACAAGATCTAACACATGGGGTAAAATCTTTTATAGCCTTCCAAACTCGCTTAATCTTCCCCATGGCTGATTTCTTTCTTCTCTGATTCCTCTGATGACGTTTAAGCTTTTGCTCTCTTTCATACTCCTCCATATCCCAACTACCTGCTAGAACATCTGCTGATGACCAATACCGTCATTCTCGGAGAATAAATCGGATGAAAACTCGTCAAATTCATTGACCTTTGTAACACCACATCCGAGAATATCGAGAAATTTAACAATCAAAGGTTTTTCTTTAGGTTCACCAATGTAGTGCTTGCACCTTTGACCATTGACTCGAAACGGTTGATCTGGATAACCGCGTAGTTCTAGAACACCTCCAGGAATGATTTGGAGAATCTCAAAAGGACCGGACCAACGTGTTCTCAACTTCCCAAGAAACAAATGTAACCTAGAATTGTATAAGAGAACTTGCTCGCCGACTGAATTCTCTCTTCTTTATCTTGGCGCCATGGAGTAGTTTCATCTTCTCTTTACTAATCCTGGCGCTTTCATAAGCCTGGAGTCTAAATTCATCCAAATCATGCAATCGCCGCAATCGATGTTTCCCACAGATTGGGAATCGAAGTTCAAAACTTCGTGAGCCCAATACGCCTCTGTCTTCGTAACTCGATCGCGATGGCATGGCTTACCGTAAACCATTTGATATGGCGATGTACCCATAGGGGTCTTATAGGCAATCCTATATGCCCAAAGTACATCGCCCAACTTCGCACTCAGCTTTTCTATGACTATTCACCGCCTTCTCCAGATTTTCTTAAGACTCGTTGCTTCGCTCAACCTCGACCACTAGTCATCGGATGATATGGTGTGCCGATTTTATGGCGAACACCATACTTTTCAAGGACTTTCTCTAGAGGTCGGTTGCAGAAATGCGTTCCTTCATCACCGATCGTGGCTCGAGGACATCCAAACCTCACAAAGATATTCTTCTTCGTAAATTTCATGACCGCTTTATGATCATTGTGAGGAGGGCCACCGCCTCCACCCATTTCGAAACATAATCAACGCAGACTAAGATGTATTTGTTGCCACACGATGACGGAAAAGGTCCCATAAAATCGATGCCCCAAACATCAAAGACTTCGCACTCTAAGATGGGTTTTAAAGGCATGTCGAAACGCCTTGTCAGAGTTCCGGTTCTTTGACATCTATCGCAAGCTTTACAGAAGGCTTCTGTATCCTTAAAGATTGTAGGCCAATAGAAACCGGATCGGAAGATCTTAGCAACCGCCTTCCAAGGACCAAAGTGACCACCGTTGGTCCACTATGGCATTGCTCGATAATCTCTTGTTGCTCGATTCAGAACGATCTTCTAAGCAAACCATCTTTGCGGATCTTGAACAGATAAGGTTCATCCCAAACGAAATATTTCATATCGTAGAAGAACTTCTTCTTCTCTTGATACGACATTTCGGGTCAAGGTAACGGGCATGAAGGTAATTCACAATAGCCGAATACCATGGAACATCGTGAGAGCGCCATCGATCAACATGATGTTTTCTAGAGGAAAGTAAAGATCTATATCTTCGTGGATCACCCTTTTCTTCACTTATCATCCTAGAAACATGATCCGCCACTACGCTCTCACCGCCTTTCTTATCTTTGATTTGAACGTCAAACTCTTGGAGGGTCGATCCAACGCAATAAGCGCGGTTTAGCTTCCTTTTGGTCATGAGATATCGCAAAGCGGCGTGGTCGATCCACACAATCACTTGAGCACCCAAAGCAAGTAACTCACGAAACTTATCCATAGCAAAGACTACGCTAATAGTTCCTTTTCGCTTGTCGTGTAGTTAACTTGAGAAGGATTCGCAGTGTGATCGGCATAATAGATAGGTCGGAACTTTCCTTCGATTCATTGTCCTAAGACTCGCACTAACAAAGATAGTTGGATGCATCGCATATAAGTTCAAAGCGGCAAGTTCCATCTGGCGATATAAGAATCAAAGGATATTAACCGATTCTTGAGCTCCTCAAACGCTTTGCTTGCGCTTCTCATCGAAATTGAACTCAACGCCTTCCTTGAGCAGAGTAGATAGGGCTTGGCTACCTTGGAAAAATCTTGGATGAATCTCCTATAAAACCGACATGTCCTAGGAAACCTCTCGACTTCGCAGACATTCTTAGGATAACTCATCTTCTCAATGGCTTCTACCTTGGCTCTATCTACTTATACCTTTGGTGACACTTTGTGGCCAAGGACTATGCCTTCATCTACCATGAAATGGCATTTTTCCCAATTAAGCACTAAGTCCTTTTCCACACATCTAGACAACACCGATCAAGATTATTGAGGCAATCATCGAAGGATTGACCAAAGACCGAGAAATCATCCATAAAATCTCCATGCACTTTTCAACTAGCCCGTCAAAGATTGCCATCATACACCTCTCGAAAGGTAGCAGGGGCATTGCATAGACCAAATGGCATCCGCTTTGAGGCGAATGTACCATAAGGGCAAGTGAAAGTGGTCTTCTCTTGGTCAACAGGATCGATGGGTATCTGGAAGTATCCTGAATATCCATCCAGAAGCAATGAGAATGCGTGCCTGCTAGACGCCAAGCATTTGATCAATGAATGGAAGGGGAAATGATCTTTCATTGTGACCTCATTGAGTTTTCTCAGAGTCAATACAGACTCTATAGCCTGTAACTAGCCTCAATGCTATCTCCTCTCCTTCTCATTCTTCTCAATAGTAATTCCCCTTTTTGGGGACTACCTCGAGTCGGGACACCCACTCACTATCAAAGAATGGCGTATATGATACCCATATCTAGAAGCTTGATAATTTCCTTCTTGACTACCTCTTGCATGTGAGAGTTGAGCCTTCTCTCGAGGTCAGTCTAACTTGTTTTGCACCCTCCTCGCCTTGATTTTGTGCATACAGATGTCGGGAGATATCCTCGGATATCTCCCACCTCGCCATCCAAAGGCTTTTTCATTTTTGCGCAAGACGTTTAACAATTTAAGCTCTTCTATACGAGATAGCTTGGCGAGAGATGATCAAAGGAAGCTTGTCACCTTCTCTTAAAAACACATACTTAAGATGTTTAGGCAACGGCTTCAGTACCAAATCTACGGGAGGATCCTCTAGACTTGATTTAAGATCACCACTCTTCAACTCAACATCGCCGAGCTTACTCGGTGGTCCCACCGCCAAGGCTTCTTCTCTTAGCTCATCCTCAAATTCACCGCTAATCGGTCTAGATTGACCATACCATGATTATTCAGATTATCGATCAATCGCTTCATATTCCGCCTCTACACCAAGACTTGCTTATCCATGAAGTCATTGAAGTCATCGACGCGTCTCCTCAATGGAATGTACCGGTTGGAGATCCGAAGGTACATTGATAGATTTTGAAACACTATAGCTCACCTCCCGGTCACCAACTCGAATGGTGACATGCCCACCATCACAATCGATGAGGGCTCTAGTCGTAGATAGAAAAGGTCTTCCGAGAATCAAAGGGACACTTTCACTTTTCTCAATATCCAAGACGTACTCACCAACCGAAATGTAAACCTATCTATTTGAACCAATACGTCCCTTAGATCCTCAAGCTTTCTTAGAGGATCTATCAAACCGCAGTTCATGGTAGTGGGTTCTAGAAGATTCTCAAAACCAAGCCGGTTGCAAACGGACAATGGCATCAAGTCGATGGATGCACCCAGTCACATAAGGAATTTGGGAAGACTAGGCCTCCCATCCTGCAATGTGAGCACAAATTTGCCTGGTCGCTTCTCTTGGTTGGTAAGTCTTGATAATTGACCATAGAACACTCCTTACCAATTGCTTGATCCATTCCTCGCTAACTTCTTCTTGGAAGGTACAACATCCTTGATGAACTTTGTATACTTAGGCATCTCACCAAGACCTCGGATAATGGCAGATTTACCTGTATTTTTCGTAAGGTTTAGTACCTTTTCGTACTTTTGTCTTCAACCAATGGAATGTTGCTCTTCCTCGGTGGAAACGGAAGCTTCTTCAGTCATTCTCGAAAAGACTCTCTTTGAGGATGTCTTGATACTTTGTCTTCCAAATCCTTCCACCGAACCGTCTTTTCGAAGCTTTAGTCGTCGGGATCAGCCACCGACTTCCTTTTCCTTTTTCAAATTCTCGAGGATCAGCCACTTGAGGGTTTCCCACTTGTTCGACCTCTGGGGGGACAACCACCGAGGATTTCCAACCTTTTCACCTATCGTGGATCACCACTGATTACTTGCTTGCGCCAAGGGATGATGGGTGCTCAACTTCCCTCCTCGCCTTATCAATGGCGGGAGGGGCTAGTGGTTTCCTGGAAGCCGTGGGGACCACTCACCGTGTACCGCTTCTTAAATTCATTGTACCGGCCTCCTATTGTCCATAATGCATTGTTGGTACGAGGTCAAGACATTGGTCGCCGCTCAAATCGGCCTGAGCAACATGACCGCCTCTTAGGATTTTTCGGTAAAATCGCGGATGCCTGGGGGTCTTGATGCTAATCGCTTTCACCAATGCCTATCTGCCTTTTCAAGGTTCTTATTGGTACTCATCAGAGCTGAATGTTCTTGTTTTGCTCTCTCTTGAATGAGTTCCATTCAGCCTGAGGTCGTTGGAATTCGAGGGCCTTGAGAATTGGAAAATTTTGATTTTGTGGTCGGTCAATGATTCGATAATTGGAATTGGAAATGGAGGGCCAATTGATTAAACCTTTGTGTTTGATTGGAAAAATTAGAGCTTTGGTTTGAACCAAAACCAGGGTTTCTATTGGAACTCGGGTTAGAATTGAAGTTCGAGTTTGGATTCTGATTGAAACTCGGATTCTGGCCGAAGCCCTGATTTTGAGCATTATTCTGGCCGGAGAATTGGTTGTTGAACCTAGGATTAGATCGCCGTAAAAAAGCATTCACTGCACTTTGTCCAATCATGGGACGTAAACGAAGCAAAGATGTGCCCGGATCATCACATACTTGGCATGTGATTGTATTATACTGTCCATTATTATGAACAGCGTTGACTTGATGAGCAGCGGGGGATTGAAACTGACACTGGCTGGACATGTGGCCAGGTTGATAACAGCTTTCGCAATACAGAACCTGAGAGTTCTGTGGAAACGAAAGAGTCTGATTACTCGGATTAGGAACAATTTGGGATGTTGTCTGCTGAGAATTAGCCATTTGCTTTTGCAACATGGCAATCAGATTTTGCATAGTCACTTCCTCGACCTTGGGAGGGGGAGGAGGTGCCTGAATAGCTTGATAGGATGGGGCATAGTTGTATTTGGCAATGTCTTCGAACAATGCCCATCCTTCGTCTGGAGTCTTCTTCAAAAATGCCCCGCCAGATGAACTATTGACCATGCCTTTAGTGAGCTCGGTCAATCCGCTAAAGAATGTATTGACTTGCCTTTGCATCGGCAAGCCGTGATGGGGACATTTTCGGAGAAGGGACTTGAACCTTTTCCAGCAATCAAAGAAAGATTCATTTTCCTGCTGATGGAATGTGAAGATTTCGTTCAAACACTGGGCCGTCTTTGATGGAGGGAAATATTGACTCAAAAATTCTTTTTCAAGTCCGGCCCAGGTCGTAATGGATTCCGAAGGGAGAGAGTGATACCACTCTAGTGCTTTCCTCGCAAGGAAAATGGGAAAAGTTTGAGCTTGATTGCGTCCTCACTTACACCTTGGATACGGGTAGTACCGCATATATGTAAAAATGTGTGTAGGTGAGTATGGGGGTTCTCTCGATTGATAGCCGTGAAAAATTGACGCATGCTTTGCATCATTTGAATAAGTCCTGGCTTAAGCTCGAAAGTTGGAGCCGTAATGGCCGGCATAACGATTGCGGGGTTGATGGTGACTGTGCCAGGCATGGCATAGTCGGCCAACGTCCGTCTATCTTCCGCTGCCATTATTACTATTCTTTCGATTTCTCCTGAAAGATAATGCTCAAATTCTTGATCTAGAGCGCTTCCTTCGCCGAACCGGTTTCCGCCTATTGGGTCGGACTATGGTCCGCTTCGGGTCGTGGAATAGATTAGTGGTCCTTCGACTACGAGTTTTCATACACCGAGCTCCAAGATCAAGTTGTTGAGCAAGAAAGAAAGAAGAGAGAAAGAGAACTATAAACCAAGAAACTAACGACTAAAACTAAAGACTTATAATCTAATCAAAGATTAAAACGTAGAGGAAAGAAAAGAGGAAAAGAAGAAAATGATAGAGGGAAGGAGGTACGGACGAACGTCCAAACTTATGGACGAGCGTCTGACCAGTTTTTCAGGATGGACGGGCGTTTTAAATGTAAACGCTCGTCCGTTATTTCTGAATTCCTCGGACGGGCGCCCAGACGTATGAACGCCGTCTGCAGTCGATGTGATTCAGATTGAAGAATTTTCAGAGGACGGGCGCCCAAAGAAACTACACGCTCGTCTGATCAGGCAAGAACCGGACGGGCGTCTGGTAAAACGGACGCTGTCCAACTTGGGAATAAACGATTAGTAAAACAGAGTACGGTAAACAGAAAACAGAGTGCAGGTTAAGAGATAAGATTTTCTATCAACTACTAACATAAACACAATTAAAAGCGACAGACAATTGAACAAAAACTACTACACTACTAACCACAAACAGAAATTGAAAATATCTAACCTAAAAACAGGAATTAAAAGCAAAATAAAAACTAGAACAAAAACTAGGCAACCGTCCGTTCCCGCAACGGCGCGCAAAAACTTGTCCCGGATTTTATCAATACAAAACAACAAGTAATAAACCGGTTAACCTCAAGTGCAAGGATCGTAGTGTAGAGGCTATGCCGGGTCGATCTTACGGGGAACTAGACTGTTGTGAACCCTAGCTTTTGTTTTTAACTAACTATTGTCACGATTACTAACCTAACGAATAACTAACTAAACAAATATGCAGAAAATAACTAGACAGAGGAGATTAATCCAATGCTAGGCAAGATTGAAAGCGATAAAAACTAGAGTGCAATTAAAAGTAAACTAATCTAGCAATTCAAGTTTAAAGGATTAAAATCAAATTATAACGAACGAACAAGCAATCGATCCACCTATCCTATCAACATTCAATTCTAATTCGGATTAATTCGTGATCCCTACTCAAGTTGTGATTCACCTAATCTAAGGCATGAACACCCACTTTCGTAGACAAGTTCGTTTCCTAATCTTCGATCTTTCAACTAAAGATTAAGTCTTTCTAACCTAGGCGTGAAATCTTTCAATTTCTGATCTAGAAAATCAATCTAACAACTCTCGTTTTAGTTAGATCGAAGATCTATTCTTTTATCATGGTGATCTAAGGTTTGTATGATTTTCACCAATAAAACAATCACAAAGCAACGATCTTTCGATATAATTGCATTACACAATAATAAATAATGATAAAAGAAACAACTTTGAGATAGAAACTCACAGATTAATCACGAATCAAAACTGAATTGTTGAAGGAAGGCTTCACAACGCTTGTTCAAGAGGGTTTTAGCCTCTTAGCATCCTTGTTGCAACTCGAATTGATGAAATAAAAGACATGAATCTATCTAATCTAATCTAGGAATTAAATTGCATAAAAGTAGATAAAAACTGTAGAAAAACGCAGCCAAGCTGCCCCTAGGTTTTTAGGGTTCGAATTGTGTAGAATTGGTTTGAGAAATCGCGCCTATTTATAGATTTTTAGGTCGGTTTAGGCTAAGGCGGTGCTTGGACGCCCGTCCACTCTCTTGGACGCTCGTCTAGCAGCTTCTGGATGGAGGTGAACGCCGTCTATGCAGCGTTTGAAGGCTCAATGTAAATCGCACCTCAACGCTGCTCGTTCGGTTGAGCAACGCCCGTCCACCATGGACGGACCGTGGACGCTTCGTCCATCTATGCCGGAACTCGATCTCTTGATCATTATCTCTTCCTTCTTCCATCTTTATCCTTCTTTTCTCATCTCTATCTCGATTCAAATTCGAATTATATCAACATTTGATCATCAATTTAGCCTCCAACATGTATCTACATCACATTAAGACATCGCAAAACGTAACACAATCCAAATACTCATAAAACCATAATCAAAACACGTACACAACCTCATTTTGCGAATAAACTAATTAAAATCTCACTTGCTTAATAGATCATTTAAAACCACATTTCCTATGCAAATCATATGAATTATGGAGGAGAACATCATAAAATACAACGTTATAAAACGTATAAATTCACCCTTAACACGCACCATTGCTCGTGTCATACCCGGGCTGTCTGCACCAGCTAGAGATGCTGGGGATGACGTTGATGAGGGTGAAGAAGGTGATGATGGTGCTGCTGCAAGCAAGGATGCCACAGATTCTGATGCTTAGTTGATGTTGTTGTTTCTCGTTTTTTTTCAGACTTTGAAGTTGTAATAGACTTATCTACATTTTCTTTCTGTTTTTCTTTGTTCTGTTGCTAGTACTTGACTTGTATGGTTCTGTTTTCTATTTGAGATGCAATTGGACATGCTCTGTTTTATTTTCTATTTCTGCTGCTGTTTTCAAAGTTTGAACGCATGTTCCCTGTATCAAACGGGCGTTTTGTATGCTCATTTTAGTCTCTGTTATCTTTTACTAGAACGGGCGTTCAGCCTGTCCAGCTGACATTTGTATCTTTTCTGCTTATCTCTTCCATTAATTGTCTTGGCTAATTGTATATGCACTTATATAGCACTCTTGTATTCCCTGAATGCTCCATGATTCCTCATTTCACCTTTGAATCTGCCCTAACTAGATGTGGTTTTCCCCCGACTCCCCCTAGATTGTTCGTATTGTGTTTCTCAAGTGTTACAGGTACCCTACGCCCTTTTTCTATATGGACATCGTTGGTATGCTACTGCCTGACCACCGATATCCAATCTCGATACAAGGGAGCTAAGTACTTTTCTATATTTTCTTTTGGACAACTTGAGGACACGTTGTCAATTAAGTGT
Organism: Gentiana macrophylla; assembly: GCA_026214975.1. Lineage (NCBI taxonomy): Eukaryota > Viridiplantae > Streptophyta > Magnoliopsida > Gentianales > Gentianaceae > Gentiana > Gentiana macrophylla. The sequence goes on along the minus strand of JAOBSW010001258.1, from coordinate 36,841 downwards.
GGGGGAGGGGAATATTCAATTTTAATCTATATCATCTTTACTCATAATTTCTTAATTCCGTGCAAAATGAGCCAATTTTGAAACTTTTTGTCTCGAATAAGCGAATGCATATCTTGTTTTGAGTTTATATCATTGAAACGTTATTTTACATATTTAGTATATTTAGATGTTTCACCCCACTATTTATCACGTGCCATAGTAAATGATGAGCTATACTTTTAAGCTATGGCCATTTTGATTAGAAATTTTTAATGATTATTGCATGATTCTTTGCTTGCATACAAGTTTCAAAATTTTAATAGTTTGTATCCGTATAAAGTATGTCATACAAGGAATATCCGTAAGTTTGAAAGTGATAAGTGAATGGTAACTAATGTCCTTGCGTATTGATTAATGAATAAATCGTTGCTTGAGGTGTTATGCTCAAGAGGGTTTGAATTGCTTTTAGCATGTTAACCATCGCCAAATTTGTAAATCTCGAACAATGAAATTAGTTGTGTGTGTCGGAGTCGGTTTATGATTTGAGTGCGGTAGGGTATGCCTCGTATGTCCTATTCCACTATGATGACCAAGAGCTTACGACGACAATGTAAAAGTCGCCTTATGATTCGAGTAGGTAGGGATTATCTCGAAATGTCCTATTCTACTATGTGACGGGCAAAAGCTTATTCGATGTGTTTCAAAAAAAAAAAAAAAAATCAGAAAAGTGATATAGTAATCTAAAAATGTTATTATAAATGAGTTAAGGACTTAGTTACTATGTACCTTATCCCTAGTAGAAAGTGAAGGATATGTTGAAGGGATTATCTTCTAAGTATGTCGGAAATACCTTTAAATACTCCTCGTTACTATTTTCGAATATGTATGTTTTGTGAAGTGCTTGCTATAATCGTTTTATATTTCTAATTTAACTGGGATGTTAGCTAGTTTTGCTTGAATGGATTTCAAGTGTGGATTTAGTGGAAATTTATTATGGCAATCCACACATACACTTGGGTGAATCTATAAAGTATTGAATATATTTTATAATTGCTAAGATGCATATGTATCTCGAGCGATGCTTATGTATTGTTTTGATCGGGACGAACAAAAAGCCAAGTGTGGGGGAGTTGTTAAGGGCTATTTTATATGAAATTTTATGATACTTTTCCTATGAATTTCCCCACATTAGTAATATTTTGCATTGAATTTGGGCTTTATAATTAATTTAATGAGTAAAGTTGCTTTTAAATTAATCAAGGGCAAAATGGGCTTTAAATTGGGTTTTACTATAAATTTTATATCATTTTGGGCTATATTATGTTTTTTGCATTTTCTTAATTATGATATAGATAAAGATAATATCAAAGGGATGAGGTGGATTGTAGATAAGCTCAAGTTTGTTAGAGGAGAGATCAAATGTGCATCAACAAGTGGATAAAACGGTTACATCTCAACAGAATTTAGTTGCAGGAAGATAGAACGGGCGTCTATGAAGGAAACCAAATGCTCAAGTCCAACAGAAGTTCAAATGAAGAAAAAGCAGATCAACGCACGTTCAAGTATTCAAACGCACGTCCCATCACGTAATCGAGCGTTCCATGCATGAAACCAAATGCTTCCACCTGTAGATTTGCCGGTTTTCTATAAATAGTCGCTACTTGTAATCTCAAATACACACATTATTAGATTTCATTTCTTCCCGATCGAAAATCTGAGATTTCTCAGCTCAAATAAATACAAAAGTAGATTCAATTCACTTTTTAGCTTAGATTTCATGAATTTCTCTTCAAGTATTGTAATCAATCACTCCATGGATAGCTAAATGACTTTTGGCGCAAGATTGGGGATGCAATTTTCTTATTGATTTTGGGTTCCTTATTCTGATTTACTGTGTTCTTCTATTGAGGTCAGATCTTTAGTTTGTTTTATTGTTTAATTTCATTAATATCGAAAGATGGTGAATGCATGATTGTTTCATTGAATGAAAACTCTATGAACTAAGATCTCCCTGCTATTTGATTGAACAATTGACTGTTAGCTAGAACGAAAGTTGCTCGGTTGTTGTTTAGGTCATTAAATCGAAAGATTTACACCTTGCTTGTTAACCGAATTGAATGATTTGAGAGATTAGATCGTTTTGCTTTTGAATAGGTGGACCCGCCTCTGTTTTAGAAACACAGTGAATCCATTATAAGAGAATCCTTAATTCTTGAGTAAATTGTTGATCTAATGTTGCCGCTTTTCTCTAAATTGCTTGTTAATCAAATTTCATAGATTTAAGCTTTAGTTACGTTCCTGTTCTATTAATTTAAGTTTCTTTGCACTTTTAACTTTCAAATCAAAAATCCTTCCATAGCTTTGAGTCTTGTATGATTCTCTCGTCTGTATATTGCTAACTTTTACATCTAAAACATAAAACGCTCACGTCAAACCATCTTCCTCAAGGATCGACACCCTTACTTACCCTATCAGACTAACAACTACCCGATATTCGGTCGGTTAGAGTTAGTTGCATTGTAAGTATCGGTTTATAAATATAGTTTGTTTGATTAGTGCAAAATTACTCCAAACAACAGATCAGTTAAGAAAATCTCCCTACCAGTTAAGATAACCACTGCACCACTAAATGCACCAGCTTACAAACCCTGAAAAAGGTATGGATCCAGATATGGTCTTGGCTACAACAGTCAGGATGAAAGTAGAAACAATGGTCAACACAATTCTAAATTCAGGACGGACATTGGACCAAAATTTAGAAAAGGACATACCATAGTTCCAACCAATCTTCCTGCCCCGGTGAAGTCAAAACCTAGTGTAGTGAAACAACAGACTAAATCCTCATTCCAGTCAACCAAAAAACAAAAACCTTTTGAAATGTAAAGGAAGACTTTATCCTTCAGAGGATGATTGAATGTTGCACCTCCAAAATACAGAAGAAACCATTGAATGATATGCATCATGTGTTTAATAAAATCAATCTAGATATGTCCCTAGACACATTAAGCAACATAGGTTTCCCACACGCATATTGGAAAGTGAAGAAGGATGCAAATGCACCAAAAGTAGAGAAAAGTATCGAATATCTTCAAGAAAATATTACAAGCTATTCTCGCCATGCCTTATACATATGAAGTTGATGACTTTAATTATCCAAAAATAAGATCATTTGGATATACACTTGGTATGGGAGGCATGATCAAGTAATGTATGGACCCAAACAGTGTTTGTGTACCTAAATTTAATTAATTTGCTTTTTAGGATGTCCGTACATAGACAAAGGGATGTTCCGATATATGACAGAAACAAGAGATGGCTCACTAACTTCAAAGCTTTTGATGGACCCAAAGTCACATTTGGAGGCAAAGAAAACCCTGGCAAGATTAAGGGGGAAGGCACAATACTCAAGAACAATTTGAAGATTCAAAATGTAGCATATGTTAAGGGACTTAATTTCAATCTGATGAGCATCACCAATTCATGACAAAGGCTACAATGTGCACTTCAACAAGGAAGGATGCAAAGTCATTCACACCAAACCAACACAAAGAGTACTTGCAGGAAGAAGAAAAGATAACATGTATGTGGTGGATTGGAAAACAGCCAAAGCAGAAACATGTTTGTTTGTCAAAAACAAACAATCAACTAGCTGGATCTGGCATAAAAGATTAAATCACCTGAATTTCAACACCATCAACATATTATCAAAGAACAAGTTAGTTGAAGGCCTGCCAGAAATCACATTCAAGAAAGAAAGTCTATGTGATGCATGTTTGAAAGGGAAACAAATCAAAAGTTCATTCAAGTCAAAGCCCTATCAATCAACAACAAGAATTCTACATCTGTTACATATGGACCTGTTTGGACCAATCATACCAATAAGTGTAAGTGGGAAGAAATACACCCTAGTAGTGGTGAATGACTATTCAAAATACACCTGGACCATTTTCATGAACAAGAAGAAAGAGACACTCAAAAAGCTGCCAGATTTGCTGAGAAGACTCCAAAATGGAAAGAATTGAAAATTATCAAGATCAGATCAGATAGAGGCACTGAATTTCTTAATGAAATTATCGTAACCTATTGTGAAGAAAATGGAGTACTACATCAATTATCTGCAGCAGGAACTCCACAACAAAATGGTGTAACAGAAAGAAGAAACAGAACTCTTAAAGAAGTAGTCAGAACAATGATTACAGAAGCATGCTTAGTAAAGAGGTTTTGGGCTGAAGCATCAAATACAGAGTGCCATACACAAAACAGATCAATCATCAACAAACACCATGGAAAGACTTCATATGAAATATGGAATGGTAGAAAACATAATATCTTATTTTTGCATATGTTTGGATCAAAATGTTTTGTTTTGAACAGGAATTAGCAGCATACCTTTGATGAAAAGGTCCGATGAAGCAATCTTTATGGGATACTCGTGACACCAACAAAGCATTCAGAGTACTCAACAAAAGAACATTGGTGATTGAAGAATCAATACATGTAATTTTTATGAACCAAATACAAATGGTGAAGATCTTCAAGATCAAGAAGAAGAAGCAACACAGGGAAATATATACAAATGCAACTATACTAACTTCCTCCTGAATCATCTTTTGGAAATCAAGATGAGCCATATATCAATACAACATAAGAAGCACCGTAACTTGAAGTTCATACACAACATGAAGGTATGGAAGCACCAAGTGAAGAACAACTTCAACTTTGATCTCAATCAAGCAAGAGATCATCCTCAAGAACAATTTATTGGAGACATTCACATAGGAGTTAGAACCAGTAAGACAAGTAGAGCATATGCTTACATGTTTTCTATCACAAGTGGAACCCAAGACAATAGATGATGCAATTCAAGATGCAGATTGGATCATTGCCATGCAAGAAGAACAAAATGAATTTGAAAGAAATGAAGTCTGGGAACTTGTTGACAGACCAGATATGGCCAACATCATTGGAACAAAATGGGTATTCAGAAACAAGATGGATGATCAAGGAACAGTTTGTCAAAAACAAAGCAAGGCTGGTTGCAAAAGGCTACTCTCAAGCGTATGAATAGATTATGATGAAGCATTTGCACCAAGAGAGCAAGATCGAAGCAATTAGACTCTTTCTAGCCTTTGCTGCATATAAAGACTTCAAAGTCTATCAAATAGATGTCAAGAGTGCATTTCTGAATGGACTTTTGGAAGAAGAAGTATATGTGGAACAACCTCCTGGTTTCCAACTCAAAGGAAAGGAAGAAAAAGTATACAAACTCAAGAAGGCTCTCTATGGACTCAAACAAGCACCCAGAGCTTGGTATGAAACACTATCACAATTTCTGATCAAGAATGGATTCAACAAGGGAACTATAGATAAGACTCTATTCAAATTAGAGGAAGGAACAAGCACATTACTAGTACAAATCTATGTTGATGACATCATCTTTGGATCGGAGGATGAAAAGCAATGTGAGAAATTTGCAAACCTGATGAAGAGCAAATTTCAGATGAGCATGATGGAAGAATTAAATTATTTTCTTGGCCTTCAAGTAAAGCAAATGAAGGATGGCATTTTCATTAGTCAAGCCAAGTATACAAAATACCTAATACACAAGTATGGTATGGATACAAGTGGCACAGCAGATACACCAATGTGTGCAAGAGTCATTCTTGGAAAAGATGAAACTGGAAAGGATGTTGATCGTAAAATCTATAGAGGAATCATTGATCCCTACTATATTTAATCGCAAGGCACTGATATAGCATTTGTAGTAGGATTATATGCAAGATTTCAAGCTCAACCAAAAGAATCACATCTTCTAGTAGGCAAAAGAATAATCAAATACCTGAAAAACACTATTAATGTTGGAATTTGGTATCCAAAAGATGGAGGATTCAAGTTGATATCATTTTCAGACTCTGACTATGCTAGATGCAAGATAGATAGAAAAAGAACATCTGGAACTTGTGAAATGCTTGGCAAAGCAGACTAGTTTCATGGTTTAGTAAAAGCAAAACTCCATATCTACATCAACAGCTTGAAGCGAATATATATAGCAAATGGCAGCTTGTTGTGCACAAGTACTTTGGATTAGACAATAGCTAAGGGATTATGGAGTGGAGGAAAAGACTATCACAATCATGTGTGATAACACAAGTGCAATATCTATTATCAAAATCCAAAGGTTGCATTCAAGAACAAAGCACATTGATGTGAGACATCATTTTATCGAGATCATGTTGATAAAGGAGATGTCATCCTAAAATACATACCCACTAAAGATCAATTGGCTGACATCTTCACTAAACCACTCTGTTATGAAAGATTTAGCATGTTGAGAACTGAAAGTTAGGAATGATTGAAATTGACTAAGTACCAAAGAGCGGCTAACCTGGAGTAATCGGCTAAGTAACTTCATCACCGCTTAAACCTTTGCCGCTAGGGGATGTAGCGGTAAGGCACCGTATCCAAATGGGTTGACTTAACTGATTGTTAGGAACATGCATATAAAGCAGCTCAGTGAAAAAGTCACTACATCAGCTAAGTGACCAGCCAAGGCACTTCACCGAAATAAAGATTAAAATCGTGGGAAAATTAAAGTGTGAACAAAATCAATTTTTATACACGTGGAGAATAAGGGAGTTATGGAAAATTATTCTGAGGATGATTACACACGTGGAGATCAACTTATAATCATAGAGATAACCATATTATCTTTCGAATTACAAACACCTCGATTCCCGGACTCTATCATTACTTACCTCAATCCACTCCCCCACTTCACTCGAATATCGTGATTTACATACACAAAATCATGCCATTATGTCATAAAATCCTTCCATATTCAAACCATGTTCACACTACCCAATTCTTCCTATATAAACAATACTTAGAGATTTTTAAAAATCTTTACACTCTTTTGCAAATTACAAACCCTACTTTGGATTCCGTCTGAAAACTCAAAGTGTTCCTTTTCAAACATCAATCACATATCAATGGCTTCATCATCCTCATTATCCCCCATAGAGCGATTCTTTGAAAAATCCATCATCACTGGATCATCTTTAGGCCTGAACATTATCTCTCCTTTTGTGATAACGATGCACAAGCTCAACACTTGGTTGATTGCTGTACAAATCTGGGGTTAATGAATTTTCTAAACCCCCCAATAACCGGAATTTGTTATGAAAATTTGATTGCATTCTGGAAAAATGAAAAGTTTGTGCCCAGCACAAAGAAGACTGATGCCGACTGCATAAAAAGCTCAATCTTTGGGAGAGAAGTAGTCATTACACCTGGTATTCTCAACAGATTCCTACACCTACCCATGATAGGTCCGGCTAATGTAAATTTTGTGATGATTGACATAAAAAACTTCTGGGCTGAGATAGCCAAGAACCCCAAGAAAAACAACAAAACATACAACCTCCCTAGATCAGCACTAAAACTTCCGTTTCCTAAATTTGCACCGGTCATCACCAAGAACATCGAAGGAAGAAAATGATCGATGGAAAACCTGACCGAGTTACGGGTCAAGCTAATGGCAATCATTTATAAAGGTACTAAATTTGATTCGGCAACTTTTGTCTACAATAGGTTGAAGGAACAAATTCAAAAGGAAATTGATCTGTCCATTACGGCACCAAGCAAGGGTTTGCAGAAGAAAGGTGATTTCTGGGAGAGGAAATCATATGGATTCCCCTTCATCATCTGCTTGACGATTGAAAGTGAAACCTACAAATCAGAGGCTTCACACAAGTCAAAGGTAATGTTTACCTACATCAAGGCATCCATGAAACCCAAACCCACTATCGGAAGAAAATGAAAGCAAATTTCTCAAAGCAAAGAAATCAGAGTGGGGACAAAGAACTGTGATCTCGGAAGGCACAAGAGAGCACCTTTGTGGATCTGGTACCAAAGAACTTGAATGAACCTGTGAGAATTAGGAATGATACAGCGTCAGAAGAAGAAAAACAACAAGAGGACATCACCTACCTAGAAGAAGGTGAGGAAGGATATAGAGTCACTTCATCTGAAGAAGAGGAGATGGATGAGGAAGAAGATGAGTCAGAGGATGAACACTCAGAAGGCGCCATCTTGAAGCTAATCTTGAAAACATGGAGCTTTCTGATGATGAGCTGACACTTCAAGAAGTGCTTTTCAAGAGCATTGACAAAGTTGACGAACAGCTAAGTGAGCCAGCTGATAAAACTCACTCAGCCGAACTTGCATAAGGGGAACAAAGAATGGATGAAGCAGCCAACACTCCACAACAACCTCTTAATGACCCTGAGTCTAATGAGGAAGAACAAGAAATAGTGGAAGAAAGAGGAGCAGAGGCAGAAGGTGAAAATGAAGAAGAGAAAGAGGAAGAAGTTGAGGTGGAAAACGAGAAAGAGGAAGATGGAGATGAAGAGGATGTTAATGTGGCACCAGAGGAAATTGACCTGCAAAGTCTTCATCCGACATTCAACCCCTGATTGTAGACATGGAGAAGCAAGATCACAAAGAGTAAAATTGAAAAATTCGCTTTAAGGAGTGACGCAACCTCCTTAAACCATAAGATTGAAGCCCTCATCGCCACATCAAGATACAAGACGAGGTGATGGAAAAATAGGGAAACTTGCTTTGCAACTTACAGCATCTTATTCCCTACCATGTCCAAACCAACCTTGAGTTTCATGTCAAACGATTGACAACAATCTCGAACCTTTGGTGGACACTCTAAATGCCCACACTCATCAAATTCAAGATCTGGATGAGATCATGGAGCACTCTGGGCAACAACTTAACACCCTTCTCAAAATTGGTGAGGAAACCAACAAGATACTCGGAGAAAATGTATGGTCCTCTCTCGAGTCCGACGATCAATCGCAAATCTTGAAGCACGCTTTGGTGCAGAAAAGGGGGAAGGAAGCTCAAAGCCTGAAAGCTCCAAAGGGAAGGAGGCAAGCCCTGCAAGGGCAAGGGCAAGTGCAAAGAAAGGCAAAGGCATCAGTTTGAAGAAATGAAGAAGTATACCTTATACTTAATTTGAATTATTTCTATTTGCCTTTGTTTTGGAATAAAAGATGCAATATCTTATTGTCCTTAAAAGGATGAATAAATTGTTGAGTTTTATTCTCATTAATTATTATGAAAATTTGGCTTACTTATGTTCAAAGCTTATGAGGGTTTTGGCATCATCAAAAAGGGGGAAATTGTTAGAACATTTTATTATGTTTTGATGATGGCCATACTAAATTGTAATAGCAAGCCCGAAATAAGTTAGAATTCTCTCGATAAGTCTTTACTTAGAGTCCGACATGTTGTATAAGTTAAAGTCGACAAGTATTGTACTAGTTGGTAGGGACGGCAAAGTAAAATGTACATTCGGCAGAGTGAAGCCACCAAGCACCAACAGATAAGCAATGAAGACTTAATGGTCTCGACTTATAACCAAGGAAGTCTCGTGATGACCTTGGATAAGTCTAAGTTATGCTTCAAGTGATGGAACTTAATGTTTAAATATGGTGTACACTAATCTCACCCCAATCAAGGATCAATGAAGTACAAAGATTCTCCTTAAATTGAAGCGATGAAGGAAACAGTGAATCGGCAGAGTAAACTGACTTTCGGCTGAGTGAAGACAAAACAGTGAAGGAAGATCCAAACGGCAAAGTCAGGATCACTCAACCGTTCAGGGAACGGCGAAGTAAACCTTACCAAATCAGATTTAAAATATGATGAAGATTCAGAGGATCATGCATTACATGCACAATCAATAGAGGATCAATCAAGGAATGATTTTCTGCCAAACGTTTGAAGAAAAATCCGATCACTGAAATCAAGGAGAATATAATTAAGGGGGAATCAAGAATAAAATCAAGGATTATTTCCCTCATTAATATAGCCAATGGACGGAAATTCAAATCAAGGATATTCAAGGCTATAAATAGAAGGCATTGACAGATGATAAAATTAACAATTGAAAAAGAAAAACAAACAAAACTCGCCCATTTGAAAATCTTTCTCTCTAAACTTACAAGGATTTATCTAGAGATCAACTCGCACATTAGAACTACAATTTCATATTCAAAGACTGTGATTGATCAAGAAAGTTTGTGAATCTCACTCACAACAAATCAAGCAATCAATCGTAAGCCAACCGTGAAGGAGTTGTGTTTGTGATAGTCGCCAAGGATTTGATCTCAAGGAGCAAAGAGAGAGACCGAATCATCAAGTCATTGTAGTCAAGGAGAGATAGTCTTGTAGGTTGTGAAGCTTGGGAAGTCAAGGACAATCTTACTATTGTATCTCGTGAAAACAATAGTGAATTCCTCCAATCATCACATGAGAAGAGTGGATTAAGGGATTACACCACCCTCGAACCACTATATGCCTTGTGTCAACTTACTTTTGCAATTTACTTTACCGCACTCATTCAAATTGCATATATCATAACTTATATCTTTGATTGTCTAAACTCGCTTTGAAACAACATAGTAAGAAGGGACTTATCCGCGCCCAAAAGCTTTTAAAAATAAGAAAAGTTTTTGCAACTCCACTATAGTCATTCACCCCCTCCGACTATAGTTTTACCCTTCTCTCGACCAACAAAACTTCATTCGTAAATGTCATTACAGTAAAGTAAAAGTGCGGAAAGGAAAAAGTTATGCATATACTAAATCAAAATAGTTATTACAGTAACATGGGGCACAAATCTAAGAGTCTTCAGCCGCATTTCTTCATTATGAACATTTTCTTCACGGAGGAATGGTGCAAAGATTTGGTCAAGATTCGCCTCGACTCGGTAGGCTCTATAGTTTCTTCGCCTGCCTCGCCGGCCTCTTCTCTCCACCGCCACCCTCTCCCTCGCCATGGTGTTCGCTGGGTTTCTCGGAGAACAAGCTCCTTAGATTCTCTTCTACAATCAAGGGCACCTCCTGGCCTGAGCGATTTCGGGATGTACCGCTCGAGTTCGACGCCGAGAGAAGGGAATGTGCGGGCCGAAATCCCTTTAGATGATCGTGAGAAGAGATGGGTGATGATCTAGTCCTACAAGGTCTCAATATCCGGAGTCTCGCCACCACGAGCCTAGATACACCTAGCGATGTGATAAAACCCTTGATCATATCCCATCAGGAAGTTTTTACCTGCAGCAGCCTGTAGCCGAGCTTCAACATCAGAGTTTAGATCAACAAACTGTTGCTTTATAGCATAATTTGCTCTTCGAGCCGCTGGCCAATCCGAAATCCTGCATGTCCTTCATCGCTTTGGCGGCCTCGGCATCTTTAGCAAACCACCATGGGTTAAGTTTCTCCAGACGCCGAGTTCATACGGGCCTCAATCCGCGCTTTCTTCTCACTAACGGCCAGCTTCTTCAGTTTATCATTGTCAACCTCAGCATCACTTAAACGGGCATGCAGTCCAGACCCTATCTCATTTGCGGCTTTGAGCGCCTTACTGGTGTCCGCCAACTCATTGTTAGTATCATCACTTAACGATATAGTATTCCAATAATCATTTATGAACTGTGCTAGACCCGTATCCACCTGAAAAGAAGAATGTCAATGAGGTCAGATTTGACTTCAAAGATAAAATAAATGAAGATAAACAGAATAAGGAAGGAAGGTTGTTTACCATGCTCACCGTGGCGCCATACAAACCCCACAGATCTTCTATATTTTGGAGGAAGGTCTTGTGAGGATCTGTTTGGTCGGCCAGGATGATCCTATCCGCGATCCCGCGACCGATTTCTAGTTCAACAGAATTAGGGAGGCTCCACCCCAAATGCCTTGGCGGGGCCACATCAGCAATGCCCCTCGAAATCACCGTGGATTTGGGTAGATCTAAAGAGCATTGACGCATAATACGGCAGGGTTACCCGATGGCCCGACAGGTACTCCGGCAAAAGGCACCATCGATCTTGCTCCCGCAGAGAGTGATTCATCTTCCGGAGATTTTCCTTTATCAGAAATCTTGGCCATATCAGCACCCTCTTTAGTCTGGCCGCCAACAACTCTGGATTTTTTGGGTGGAGGAGCCTCTTGCTCGCTGATACCAGCGGCATGATCAACTTCCTCGACGACAGTTTTTCTTTTCTTTTCATCCGCAGGCGGCTTGTTTAGGGTTGTTTGCTTTAATGTCTTACCCGCGAGTTGTTTGGCGAGCGGTTTGGTCAATTTTTCAGCTTGGGACCCAGAGGCTCCAGTCGCCCCTATCCTTATATCGACTATTAGGAGCGAGGTTTTAACCCCCTTCAGTTCAACGGCCCTTTTCACCTTGCTGGTGGTCTTTCTTCTGGTCAGCTGGCTGTGTTGATCTAGAGCGTCCATGGTACCTGCAAGAAACAATATTTATCATCATCCAGCAAAGTAATATGAAGACAAATGACATAAAGAAAGCAGGCTGTCAAAAAGAAAACAAGTAAAAAGCATACTCGGTGCCCGCATTGACGGATTGCCAAAACAAAATGTACAAGTAGATGGCAAGCATCTACCATGATGACACTCTCCATACCAATCAGGGTCAGTAGGCAGCGGATCGACTACCACCAAGGGATCCCCAATGCCGGCTTCGTGAAGCCCGGCCCTTCTTAGATAGGGTTCGCTATCGTCTAAGAGCAACCTCCAGTTAAAGGCATAGGCTTGCTTGACTCTTTCCGACATACCCCAAAGAATCCCTTGAGCTCATCTATGAACTCGCCATCATCATCCCGAGTCCCGATATTTTTAGTTGTCGGTTTGCACGGAGTTCATTGGAAATTTCAGAATGGCCATATCACTCGGATTCGACCTCATGCATCTTTTATCCTAGTCTTGACTTTGTCGTAAAGGTCAAAAAGAAGTCGAGGCCTACACACCGCTTCGATCTATTGCGAGGTTGAATTTGTCCGCATCGCCTTTCTATTGAAACCATAAAATATAATAGCACAAATGCATTGACGGTTCGAGGCCACGGTCTCACGATCATGATAGAGACATTATGACTGACTACCCCTGTGGTAAGGTCGCAAGGCGTGACCTTCAACTCGCTCATAAAAGTAATGAAGAAAGGGTCAAAGGGTGTTTGAGTCCGCCACCAAATGATCATAGTGTAACCACACATAGTCATCTTCGTCCCGACCACATGTCCGCGACACATTCGTCGCACCCATACTGGCAAATCGATAGTCGGTCGAGATATCATAAGCGGTCATCGCCGAGGTATAATCCGGACGATCCTGGAACTCCCTCCATCGAGCTATAAGGTTACTATCAGCCCATTTTTGCTCCGCCAACTCCATCTCGACGGCGATGGATCTCTTTTTCAGCGGCCTCTTCTTTTCCTCAGGATCATCGGACACGGCTATATCCTTGGCCTCCTTGGTTTTCCTAGCCGCTTACGGACTCTTTGGCACACCGGTTTTCTTCGACACTTGCGTAGTTTCCACGGCTTCCTTGATCATGGTGCTACGCTTAGCGGCCCGGGGAAATAACTTTTTCATTCGACATGTTGTTGAGCTGCTTGGTCCTCATCTTCGACCTCACCCCTCGTGGGCGCCTCCACCACCATCGTGACTCTCCTCATCCTCTTGTTCGGATTCTATGTTGATTGGTCCTTGTTCCTCTTCAACTACCTCTTCATCAAGATCGCTGAACTAGCATCTTCCATGCTAACCTCCTCTCAACCATAGCTCATGACAAACCCGCTCTTCTTCGTCCGATTGAGATAAAGTACGCCGTAAGACATTCTCGAAAAGAAAAGGGCAAGGTGGATCGCCATCACTGGTATGAAAGTCGGGCCAAGGTGAAAGTAATCACACCCGACACCTCGCCTCCATTTTCCTTAGTTAAAATCAAACCTAAAATCCCCAAACAAACACAAATACTGTGCATTGAAAAAGCAATGATTAGAACTCGTATGCACAAAAGGATTTCTGGGGTAAAAGAGGCATAAAATGCTGGAAAGCATAAAGGATTGAGCCTATGGTGTTCATCGGGGAAGAACAAATAAATTACAAGGGCAAATTCACAAGCTTACGATTTATTAGCTAGAAAGACAGATGAAACCAAGGCAAAATTGAATGAAAAGACAAAGAGAATGAGCAAATTCATACCTGAATAGTAAGAGGGAAGATAAAGAGATGATCTTGTATGCAAATATGCTTGCTGGAGTCTGCTTGTGCTTGCCGGAATCCTCTCTTACAGTCGCTGGAAAATATTCAGGAAAACGGAAAGTAAATAAGTGGGGGTGGAGGCCTCTATTTATAAGGAGAAATTGGGAGGGAAACGACATTTGGAATTTGATTTTCAAACGTCATAATGGCTTGGAATGGTTACCGATTTTCCTTAGCCAATCAGAATGAAGAACGGTTCAGTTCAAACGTCGTATCGGTATACGCAACTGACATGATGTTTCGTGGAACCGCACATCCGCTGGCCATCTTTCAACCGCCTAGTCCATACCGCGCACCATCAACCTATCTAAACACACAACCTCTAATTATTATGGTCAATCATTTTCTTCAAGCGGCCAACGCATCAGTGCCCGCAGTTTCTCACCTGGTATTCCATGCCTGATAAAGCGTTATAGGCGACTAAGCCCGACAGAGAGTTGTCGGCGATTATGCCAGTCCGCTGCAAGGCGCAACATTTCAATCAGTAATTCGCTACGTGATACAAACACTGATTCAAGCCCGATAGAACGTTATCGACAATTAAGCCTGTCCGCTACCATGCGCAGCACATAGCTGGTGGTTTTCACCAACACTAGTTCAAGCCCGACAGAACGTTGTCGGTACCTAAGCCTGTTCGCTGCAATGAACAACATCTCACGGTAATCTACAGCATGATGTCAACACTAATCTAAGTCCGATAGAACGATATCGACACGCCTTTGTCATGAGTGACAACATAAGGTGCGGCTCTCAACCACTTCTTTCAAGTTCTACTCGCTTTGGCGGGCACGCCCATGCATAGAGTAGGGGCCATTGATATACCCAAATCGGAATGGGGCCCTGCTCATCAAGATTGGTCCTACTATCACGCCCAATAACGGCGATATGGGGCCTCTTTCCCTCTATCTCGCATGCATAAGCCGGATCCTACCCGCCGTTCGTAAGCCGGGTCCTATCCGCCAACAAGAAGCTGATCCTCGTCCTACCGTCATAAGTCGGACTCCTCCTCTCCGTGTGATTTCTCCTTATAAGGTCAAGCTGATTTCAAGACAAGGCATGTACGAGTCCGCTGTTTGTGGATCGCTGCTCGCCATACTTATCACTCCAGCTGGCTAATCCTGACAGCTGGCTAGGTCACTTGTATTGCATGCATAATTACCTTTAAAAATCGATAGTCCAAGCAAGAAACACCGAACATCCCACAGTTCAAGAGTAGTGTCTACTTAAAACGAACTGCTAGTTCAAGACTGTTTCCATCCAAGGAAAGTCGAGATTGGGAAAGAATGTTTATACGTGTTAGTCATCTAAACTAAGTAGTTTTAAGGCTAAACCGTAAAATTAATAAATTGGAAATTAGAGGATAAGGAAAGTGATTTCGATCACGCACTCAATGCATCCTTAGTAATTTTCTCAAAGCTAAAGTTCTTTGAAGAACTAGGTAGCTTTGCATTATACGATAAATAAAATAGACAACGGGTAGTTATTTCGTATAGACTAGTGGGAGTGATAAAAGGAAATGAATCTCGATTCAATTCTTGAGTATCACAGTAAAATTCTTTTTCTATTTTTGGATTCGTTGGAATGAACGCATTCATTTTCGATAGGATAATTTCTTTGTCTTATTGACGATGAATATAACATTCGTAGCACGAATCCAAGACTCGGACTTTTGTTTCATAAAGTCGGAACCACTAAGCATTGCTTAAAAGCTATTAGTAACACATCTTAAAATATATAAACGCAAATGGTTTCTGTATTTCGATAAACGCTTCTTTCTATTCTATTAATTAGTGCATATTCCCCAAAGACAAGATCTGAAGACTGGCCTAGGGTGATTCCTATCTCCCATTCAAAGGAACACTGTCTCAAAGGAGCAATGACTAAGTTTTCTTTCAATCAGGAAAGGGTAATAGATTTAAAGAAGTAACATAGCTTGTTCATAACAACCTTCGAGGTCATATGAAAGGTACAAGCTGGTGGGAGCTTTTGAAGTAGTGACATCTTGTCTTAAAACTATTCCAGACTCCGGTAAGTTTATCCAAAATATTTGGAGGAAATCTCTGATTTCACCAAAGATAGAGTATTCCATACTCAGAAATAGGTTATTGCGTAGTCTTCGGGACTGATGCTCGGCCTGCCTCCCAATGGAATGTTTTCACTAAGGGATACACCACAAATTTGCCTTATATAGTTATTGATGTGCTACGATACACTGCTTATCTCATTTAAGATATTAGTTGCAATAATAACGGCTTACATTATCATGTAGAACCGAGAAGTCTATCTAGGAGATGCTTACACATTTGAGGATAAGGAGTGAATTCGGTTCACACCACTTCCGCAAATATAGACATTTAGCATTTAGTGCTTGAAGGTAGGATTGGAAATTTTGCATACACGTTCAGGTCGTGAAATATCTTAATGCATTGAGTAAAGGTTGGTTATAAAACTTGTAAAATCAGAGAATGACGGTTATACTATCAAACTCGGTCTGATAGAGTCTATAAATAACAACCTTAGATCTTGAAGTATTTTTACTCAAGATGTTACTAACTGATTTGTTCAGTCCACATCCAACACCGGCAGTTGGAGATAACACTAATAAAAAACTACTAAACTAGATCAGTATATCGATCCACCCCCAACGTAGTAGGAGTATGGTTTGTCCATTACCCATTGCAGGACCTTACGGTCTATAGGGTAGATTGATGACCTATAGTCCTTTGTGGGCTGTGTAGAATTCTTATCATAGAGGTGGGTTTAAAAGCCATAACCCTGTGAATGGAGTTTGATACTCCAGTTCTGTTGAAACTCTTGTAGAACTACATGAGTATCTCAGGCCCAGTGGGAGTATTTGGAACTACACGGAGAAGAGTCGAATGAATAGGAAAGTTTAACTTTCAACGCAGTTTGAGTAATTTAGGGGTGATTCCCTAAAAGGTAGAGAGTTAACCAGATCGTGATCTCTTACCACTCGCCTTGCTTGATTTCACGTAAAGCGGGAAATAGGGGTGATTCACTAAGACTTCCTTATCGAACAACGGAATCTGAACTCATTCGTAATGTATGGTTTTATCAAAGAACAAATAATGGATTCGCTACAAAGCGTAAAATAGGGGTGATTCCCAAGACCTTTTAAGCAGGCGATCTTAATTTATTCAGAAGAAGCTTTGGCAAGATGCCCGCCATAGCTCATATCCTTTGGGGATTAAAGCAAACCTCTAGGTCACTTCAAAGTCATATATTTTAATATGTGGACTTGACCAGAATATTAATAAGTCTTTCGTAGACTAGGCTTCGATATTAGTAAAGTAGTATGTAGATTAGTGTTTGTGAATGGTAACACTGAAACAGTTGGAAACAACATGGGTGTGTTATCCAAGTCGAGTCTAACATTCCATCGGGCTATTTTCTAAAAGAATTTGACCGACTCAATTTCTAAAATAAGGAATTGGCAATCCCATTCATCCATCTCAATGGTTAAGATGTTCTTGCATATAGAATACAACATTCAATGATGTAGTCTACCCTACCTCTCAGAATGCTTGTCTAAACTCATGGATGAATACTAAATGGGATGTTTAGTGAATCCTCAACTCTCTTCGAGAGAATGAGGAATTATATGCTAGTATATTCAGTGCAAACTAGAATATAAGTGATAACACCGATTCTTGCTTTAGGTCGATTGAGGATGATCGCAAATCGATCTCGGTCTCAAGTGTTTACTCATGTGATAAAGTATTATCCAAGAAGTTTCGATACCACCTCATTGTGAAAACATTAGAGAGGTAGCTCATAAGGATTTTGCAATCACTAGAGGTCATAAGCATATTGAAATCGTACTCACCGGATGTGATGGAAAGGCGACGCTTTGATCCCAAAGATTGACCTGCCGCCAACCTACTCCGATCGCTGGTACCGAGTCACATAGTATTCGATTCTAAGCACGCTACTGGTCACCGACCTACTCCTACGGCGGCACACTACGGTCGTGCTTGGAAGGATGAATTACTAAGATGCGCTTGAGGGTATGAATCTGGGATATGTCTCACTTGTTTTGAACAAGTGGGAGAATTTTGTAGATATAGATATAAAGGGTGTGCTCTAAAATTAATCCACTTGCCTTTCGTGCAAGTGGGAGATTGTTAGTGTAGTGTCCAAAGATAATTATATAATTGTTTCAGATAGAATAAATAATTCATCTTATTATATGCATGTATGCTTATAATTAAGACACTAATAAAACCCTAAGTACTCATTTATGTAATCACATAACTCAAAGCAAGTGGCTATACACAAGAGGATTGAGTTAGTGAGATGTACTTAAAATTAACTTAGTCCATAGCGCTTATTAACTGAGTACGGGTCTCAAGATTAATTTGCTAATAATGCGCCCAGAACACTTTAGGTATGACTGCCCTATCCGGACTGTCGGTAATAAGTTACATAGTTGGGCATTTATATATGATGATAATCATATAGGGCTAGACCGATTTGATTTGAGTTCTCGATATAATTCCGTGATCGAGAAGTCTTATCGAATCACAAGATGATCATATATGGATTAATCTCAACTCGAGGTGATCACTGCATAACTACTTAGACTAGGTGGGGTTTGATGTGTTTGTAAAGATCACTTCACAAAGATGTGGTCCAACACTTCTCGTTGGCTCTGCTTCTAGGATGAGTGAGTATTGTGTGCTATCACGATATGGAATCCATTCCTTCCTCGGAAGTAGATGATAATTCCTTTATTTGTTAATCCTAGAAACGATCGATGGCGCCAGCTCATATCATATTAGTTATGAACTAATTGATCACTAGGGTGTTAATGGAAAATAAGGATAAGATGTTTTAGAAGGGTTTACGGAAATATCCCGAATCGAAATTAACAAATTATGTGAGGATTTATCCGTATGTAATGATTATATCAAGGACACTTTCACTCATAGTTGAGTGTAAGTTATCTATATTCAAGAGAGTTCGGCCAAGTTAATGGTGATGTAATCCCGAATTAATAGATTGAATATTATTGTTCGGTCCGACGGATGATATTATTTAATTTATTGTAGCTACTAAATATGGGTCCATGGTCCCCGATGTGGCTCCTAACATAGCATATGTTTTCTCGTCGTTTCACTCTCAATTATCATTAAATAGTTGATTGACTATTTAATTGATATGTGGATTAATTGTTTAGTTGGACTATATGATTAAATACATGGAAAAGAAATTTTTCGTGACTCGCCCAATATGTGTAAAATGCATGTGGTCCTATTTATCTAGGGTTTGAAGCATTTTGTGACTATTAAGTAATTAGAAAGAAATTAGTTTTCTTGGATAATTATTTGATATATGATTTAATTATTTATTTGTTAAATGATAAATCATGGAATATTGATAATATATTGATTTATCCTAATTTTTTCGGATATACATTATATTTATCTTTTATTTAAACTAAGGATTAATTTAATAATTATCTCTTAATTATTAAATCCATGGAGGACAATGATTACTCTCCTATATACAGAGATTTCTCCCAAGCCTTTTGACAACACTTAATTTCGACATATTGAGAAGTATTAGGCTTAGAATTTTCAAAGATAAGTATTTGGGTTTCAGCTTTAGGTAAACTTCGGTTTTTCTAAGGTAGCATATCGAGGAGGTCCGGGCGGCTTGAAACATCATCCACTTGGTGGTGCTTGGAGACACACGCTGGAAGACTTTTGCTTCTTAACTAGGCTCTCAACTTGCTTGGATTGACCTTTTGTTCTTGGAGTTTATTCACCATAAATCGGTAAGCAATCTAATCCCTCGTGAGGTTAGATTTATTATTTATGTATTTTGATTGTTTAGATCTAGATCTTATACTTTCCGCAGTCAGAATCGGGTGGATCTATGATCCATCCAAAGGATATTACATCCTGCGTAAATCACTTAGCTTAGTGATTCACTATTATTTGGAAAGAACCAAAGGATGGGAAGAAGCGAGCACAAATCAAGCATCGAAAAGTTGCAAAGAGCTTGTAAGTTCAACAAATGGAACTTCAACCCAAGCCAATAATAAAATTATGTCTCAAAGATATCGCCAAAGAGGGCGGAATTAAAAGGAAAGTCAAACACAAGGAGACAAGTCGGGCTTGGAAGATGTTTGTTCCTGTGCACTTCAAGTCGCTTAGCATCAACCAAGTGGGGAATCAAAATCGACTACTACTATCAATCGAAGAAAATCATGGTTACTGATATCGTTTCTCACATTAAGCAGAAAATATCAGAGAGACAAGTTTCTGCTATACATGTTGAGCAAGAGGAACAGGTAACTCAACAACCAAAAGAGTACCTCTTCGATGCTGAAAGGATCATCAAACTGATGAAGATGAAGCTCAAGACCGAAGATTCTCATGAAGCTACTTTACTTAGTGAAGAAAAACTGTTGTTAGAGAAACTGGAAATACAAAATCTCTATGCATTATTTCCAATGGAAGAATTTCTCACCAACTACTACAAATGTATTCAAAGAGATAGCTTGTAGAATTGAATCAATCACATCATCATTGCCCAAGGATGTTTCAAAGATGAAAGATGATGATTCAAAAAAAGAAGTAGAAAAGAGTACAGTTTTGCAACCAAAAGCGCAATTTGAAGGTCAAACTAGGCAAAATGATACTTAGCCAGAAGAATTGCCTGTTGGAAATCAGACATCTGACAACAAAGAAGAAGAAGCCAGAGCTGGTTATAATCAGCAACTGATGTTAATTGAAGATGCTAGTCACCAAATCCAAGAAATAGAAGAAGAAGATCCATCCGAGAAGCTCACAAATGTAAGAAGTGAGGAAAGTACAAGAAGTATCAAGATTATACTCAACCAAAAGTATGAATACAATGGTCTTCATCACATGTTTCCAATTACTTGATTACAGGAAAGATTGATTTCTCCGCTCATACTAAGTTGATATTATCAAGAAATCCACTTCTCATTCAGTTTCAGAAATTCTCAATCTCAACGAAAAACTTGAAGTTACAACTATGAAAGATCGAGAAACTCATGCTCAAGCTGAATGGCACCTCAATCAACGGATTTATGTATTAGAAACTCAGCTCAAAGAAGTTCTTACTTCCTAGAAAGACATTTCAATAGATCAGAAGGCAACACATCAGCTAATCAATGAGTTGTATGATGCCGAAAAGGGGAAGTAGAGGAAGAAAAGATGAAGCTATGTGAAGAAAAATGGAAGCTTGATAGAACTAAAATCAACAGCAGGTCCTTTTGTCAAAGATATTGTAGAACTATCTGAAGAATAGCTCATTTCCAAGTACAGTCAGCCTGGAGAAAGAAGAGCTACTCTGACAATGGATCTATGGATGAAATTTGTTGCTGACTATAACCATGTCAAAACGAATACAGGCACAAGACTTATGAAGAATCACTTGCCTATTTCTTATCTAATATTCTTCATAATAAGAATATGGCACATCACAAGAAGATCAAGAGAATTGAAAAAAAACTTCATATCAAAGATAAGAGTGAATAGCTGAAAGCTGATATTTCAGAATTTAAAGATTACTACAAGGGTGAGAGACACCTCCATAAGTTAGCTCTATGGAGGAAGTGGAAATTAACAAGTCAAGTAGATTATCTGAGGACATTCCTAAAGGAAGATACAAAGGTTGAAGAAGGATATCGTCTTCACGATATGTAACAGACGTTTATCAAAGTTACACAAAGAAATGTTTAGATCTTAATTCAGTTTTTATCAATTGTGTAACTATTCCAGTTTTTGCAAACATAATGAAATCCAGTTTCCAGTTTTAATTTGTTTTGCATTGTTATTATCTGTAAGATTTTCTTTTAAGGAGGGTTTTGGCATCATCAAAAAGAGGGAAATTGTTTAAAATAAAATTTAGTTTTGATGATGATTCATCTTATTTAAGTATATGTTTGTTTACACCCCATTGATGAAGTGCTGAAGCTAGCTGTTATAGTGAAAGGCTAAAAGATGTCTAGAACTGCATGTATAAGTTTTACTAGAGTATGATAATTGTATAGGTTATATCAGACAAGCACGGTAATAGATAGAAGTGTTTTAAAATTGAAAACTGGAAATCATCTAGATAACTGGAATTTGACATAAGACTGAAGATGTACACCTAGAATTAAAGTTCAGTCAGAACTGAAGAAGGTAAGTTCACTTAGGGTCACAGACTCGGTTGACTTATCTAGAACTGAAGGCTGAGGGAACAAACTCATTATTTGAAGAACTGGGGGACACAGACTCAGTTGTAGAAGATTGAAGAACTGAGGGTTCAAACTCAGTTATGAAGATTTGTTAAGCTGAGATTGTAAAGTTAGAATTTAGGTAAGTCTATGATGGCCTGAACTGACTTTATGAATCTTGAAGAAGACCTAAGTATCATAAGGCCAATGATATCTTAGTTGATCTGTATAAGGAATGGTGTAATCTGATTCAGTCACATAAAATCAGATAAATAGAGTACTTAACTTTTGAAGAAGAATAAAAACTCAGTTAATGCTCTAAGTCAGTTAACAAACTGAAAACTGACATACTCAGTATAAAACTGATCAGGAAACTCAGTTTTATATTCAGCCATCCAAGAAACTGAAATTACATTTGAACGCTATAAACCAAGGATTCTTATTAGATGAGGAACTGACATGTCAGAATGGTCACTGACACCTGACATCTCAAAATATAGACGTTGAAGCAATTAAAATTCAAGCAAGATGAAAGTTGGACCTCACACTATAAATAGAGGACTTGACATCAAGGATGAAACACGGAATTAACAAGATTACAAGCGTTATTGTGCTCAAGTCTAGTTCATTCAAATTGCTATCATTATTTGTGTTCAACAAGATCATATCTAGATTTATTCAAGTGTTCAAGCTACATCGATCATATCCATATTTTGACACTTTGAAGAACCACAAGCAAGAATCAATATTGATTCTCAGCCCAACTTTGATTCTTAATCAAAGGTTTAGACTGTGAAGCAATCCGGTCAAGGAGTTGCCAAGACAACAGGTCATTTGCAATGGGTAGACTGTGTTTGTGGTGGTAGCCGTGAAGAGGCAATACAACCTGTAAGGACCAAAGGGGTTCAAGCATTTAGAGAGCAAAGAATCCAACATGTTCTTTGATTGTTTAGATAGTGGCACTAGGGATTATTCAAGGACTATCGTTTAGGAATTTTAAAAACAACATACCTCATGGAGTTCTAGTGGAATTTTACTCCTACATCACAGGGGAAGAGTGGACTGACACGATTACAAAACCACCTGGAACTACTATAATTCTTGCTCTACTTCCTTTACGCAATTACATTCTGTTATATACTAATACAACATTTATTATTGTTTATCCGGCTACTAAAACTGATTGTTACAAGCATACACAGTTCACAAACTGATATTGTAACGCCCGCTCCGATACCGAGCCCTTATCCGAAGTGGAACGCTCGCGATATAGCATTAAATAAATCTAATATTATATGCAAGCCTCTACGCCGTCAGATCAAATAAAAGGAAACGGAAGATAAAAAGACTCGTAAAACATAAATGCTACTAAGAATAGAAATTAACCGCATTTAAAGATGGATAGTTAAATTACAACGATGAAAACCGAAAGACTTATACAATACGAGGTCTTAAAAGTAGAAATACAATAAGTTTAAGAAAATAAATACAACTAGTCTAGTACAACCTTTACAAAGAAAATGAACTAGAAACTTCACAAGACTTCAAAGCCTTCAAAAGTCGCCATCTACTCCGATCAACTGCTCGCCTTCTCACCCCACAATGCATGCAAAAGAAAATGCAAAGGAGGTAAGTACAAAGTACTTAGTAAAAGTGAGAAACTAATGAATAACTAAGTTATACAACTAAAGGTTATTATTATGATTATTAATTATCTTTATGAGACCGACTCAATCTAGATTCAATCCATGCCAATCGACTTGTCATGACTAAACGCTTTAGCTTAGCTTATCTTGGTTACATCATTACTCAAGGACACAATGCATGGTGAAAATTCCACCACGAGATATACTTGCCAACTACGGTGATTAGCACCGGTAGTCCCGGGATCTCCCCGGTATGCATATACGTTCGATGGATATCCTCCACTACCCTTCAGCCATTTGAGCCAGTAGCATTGTCCACCTTTTATGAACGTATCACATCGCCGATATGAATCAGTGCCTGACCGAGAATAAGTGACGTTTTAGCTTTTACTACACTTATGCAATTATTATTGTGAATTAACTAGTCACCTAAGTGTTTTCAAGTAAGCTCCGGCCACATACACTACTCTCTTCCTATACCACTAGACACCTAACAAGGCCTAGAAAATACACGCACATTGATGAATGCTAATTCATCAAAGCATAAGCTTTTTCATGCTCTTCCGACGGATCCGAACTTCAACTCCCTTTAAGAGTACATTCGGTGTTTTAACTGAACGAATCAGAAGTTCAATCGAAGCTTGTTTATGTTTAATTAATGTTGTTGAATAAAAAATAATTAGAAATCTAAAACTCAATACAAATATACCAAAACATATCACAACTCAATAATTACAACTTAACATGAATTCTATCACCAAATAACACCAAGACTCACCAAAACTCAACCTATCGCTATAAAACTATAATTACTCATTAGGAAGAGCCTCTTACCTTAATTTCCAGCAAACCAAAAGCAAACGCAAGCAACCGCAAATAACCAAGTGATCCTCAACCCCAAAACCTATTTGATCAACGAGAAACCTCAAATCCTATTTCTTTGCGTAAAACCGAAACTGAAAAATCCTGCAAAACTAAAGATTACCTGGGTTTACTACTGTGAAACTATTTTTAGATTATTCTACTTTTCAAGATGATCGCTTCGACTACTCATGGTCGCTAAACAGAGAGCAACGGATTAAAAGATACTTAATTTTTCAAGAATCGAACTCTACGAATACCAAAACTAGGGCTAAACCGAAACTTACTTAAATTGAGAGATGTTATTTTCCAAAGTTGCGCTCCTCGCACTGATAACTTTTCTCTCCTACGGCATCTTGAATGATGACGGATTGATCACACGGTTCTTCCTTTTATTTCCTTTTCTTCTCTCAAGCAGCTTCCATCTTATCGCTTGCTTGCTTTTTTTTTCCCGTAAATTGCGTGACTAATTTAATAAGACTTTGGGGATTAATTCCTTTTATAGCCAAAATTAAATCTTTATAATTAATAGCTAAATCTTTAATTAATTCTTTTAATAGAATAAATAATAATTAGGTCGTAGTAAATACAACCAATGACTATTTTACCCTTTTACGTAAAGTCGGATGTTACGTATATTCACCCGTATTCGCTTTTGTATACTCACCTTTTTCTATAGTATCAACAAGATCCGTATAAAGGCCAAAGCTGAAATCACGCCGGTTGACTCGCTTTTCATAAGTCGCTTTGACTTTGACTCACCTTGTCACCAAATCACACAAGTTAAAATCGAACCTTAATTGTTAATTAATCTCGCTTTTGGTGACATGTTTATTCACCCCACATCTAAACTTTGTTAGCCTTCCAAGGACCAACAAACACTATCAAGGAGAAGAAGCCAATCGGTCAAGCGAACCTCGAAAAGTTAGAGTCCAAGAAGAATAAGGCCAAGCTACTTTTGACAAGAAAAGGAAGTCATTTGGAGATCAGATGATCGGATCGGCATGGGCCGATCTCGAGAAAAAGTGCCTTGCAGCCACGACGACTTCCCGATGTTAAATGTACTTCTAAAGCAAGTGCTTGCAATCATGGAAAGAAAGGGTTTAGTGAGAACTCCCACACCGCTGTGAAGTCGCTTGGACAGAAGGGACCAGAGTAAGTTTTGCACGTATCACCAAGACACTGAACATGAGCTGGACAACTGTAGAGATTTCCAAAGAGACGTGGATGCAAAGAATTGCGTATGGAAGTTGATGATTTGTTGAACGACTTCGGTATGACGAACGATTTATGACGACAGATTACCCACATATGAACTACAATCAAGATCATAATCAGCAGGGAGAGCCTCAGTGGAGACGAGATCGAACCTCGGATAAAGATCAACAAATGGACAATCGGCCGATTAACACCATCAACACTATTGTGAGAGGCCCTGGTAGTGCATTTGTGGCCGGAAACCTTAACGCCCAACCAGGGGGCGTACATGCAAACGGAGGAAATCAGATCCCTTTTTAGGAAGTGAGTTATGGGCTAAAGACCCACTCCTGCTGGTCCCGAACAATGAATGTCTAGTTATTGAAGCCGTGGTGAATAAGAATCTGGTAAAGAGGTTTTGCGTCGACACTGGCAGCGCCGTCAACGTCCTATACATTGCAGCTTTTTAGGCAATGAACCTTAAGGAGTCCAAGTTGACTCCCGTTTCGGCACCTTTGTTCGGATTTGCTGGTCCTCTTGTTCATCCCATGGGGATTGTGCAGCTCATGACAATATAATGGAAATAGTCATCAGGAAGGACTTTAATGGTCAATTATGTCGTGGTAAATCTTCACAAGATACAACATAATCTCGGGAAGGCCTCGCTCGATTGATCTTGGGCGTGATCTCCCCGCCATTATCAACTTAAAGTTCCCGACCACCCGCGTTCGGCCGAGATCAAAGAGATCCGAGGTCGCCAAAGTTGCTACGCTGGCACTATCAAAGACAAATGAGTTGTGCCGGCTTGATCGGGCCAAAGCAAGTCTTTATCATTTATCATTTTTTCTAGACTATTTCTCATTTCTGCACTTTTGTTCTATTTGTCCATTTTCACTATCTGTCTTGGATATTTCTGTTTCGCTGAATAAATTTTAATTTTTTTTCGCTTAATTTTTGCATGATTTTATAAGTCCGTATGACAAGCTTATCGATACACTCCACATATAAACTTTAAACGAGAAGTCAACACTAGCCTGGCCCTGCTCGTCCTTAAAACTTCACGGGAGAAGTCTGTCCGACCTGGCCCTGCACACTATTCTTTTAAACGAGAAGTCAGCACTAGCCTGGCCCGTTGATATGAAAACTATGGATCTAGATTTAAGTGTTCTTGCTAATTGTTTAATAACACGCTTTTATTGAAAAGAAAACAAGAAGGAAAATCAAATACTTACTAGATTAGATAATAAGAACGAAAATGAAGAACAAAGATAGAGCAAGCTTAGATCCACCCTCGAATCGCACTTCGGTTTCTCCAAGTTTGAGAATGTCGCACAAAGGTTGCTCACACCTTTGATATATTCTCTAGTTAACCCTTCACCCAAATACAAGGAAAGTTTTAATCATAGTTTCAATCACCAAACTTGAAATATATAATATTTTCACTCAAATATAACTTGGTTTATACATGGTAAATATACAAGCTTATATAGAACTAAAACTAAGAGAGCTTCTCCCAAATAGGCAATGTGGGACAAAAATACTTATAATTTGTCAATTTAGGAGCTAATCTTCACTCAAATCGATGTGGAGAATGTGGAAGGAGCAAGACACATCCAAGGCATGTCTAGGACAAGTCTTGACATGTCTTGGCGCACTCTGACAAGGTCCATTTTTAGTAGGATAGTTTCCAAAATTTAAAGTGAAAAAGGTATCGGGTTTTTGAAGGGTAAAAGGGTAGATTATTGTAGTAGGGGCCTCAAATACCTTTAAGGTATAGGTACTTGGGAATGGAGGGTTTAGTTTCCCAAAATGGAAAGCCAAGTCCGGGTTTGACAAAATCGCCATTTTGGGAAGGGTTGTTCAAAATTGGTCAAACTCCCAAAAATACCCCTACCCTTATTACATGTAAATAATAACAAAATAGATAATTTTTCCTCTCCCACTGATCATAATTCAAAGAAAGAACTAATTTCTTCAATGCATCCTCGAGTCTTCGCTTCCGAGCCTCATCATCGGTCCATCTTGAATCTCCAACTCATCATGAACGACTTCACTGTCTTGACTCTCTTGGTAAGCATCACCCGTTCATCCTTAAAACTTCTCCCGAGAAGTCATCCGACCGGCCTTTCTAGATGTGCTTTTAAATGAGAAGTCACCACTAGCCTGGCCCTGATCGCCCTTAAAATTCACGTGAGAAGTCATCCGACCTGGCCCTCGCCGTTGTACTTTGAAATGAGAAGTCGCCACTTAGCCTGACCTCGCTCGCCCCCTTAAACTTCACACGAGAAACCAAATCAATTGGCCTTGCTCGCCGACGGTTAAGTGGAAATCCATCTAACAAAATGGTCCTAAGATCGCTTTGACTTAGTCTAACTCATAGCTATCCGAGCTCATGAGCTAAATGTGCAAATTGAAATTCTCCGGCAACACGCCTTAAAAAAACTTTGGCATAATCTTGCCTCGCCTCACGAATTAACTTAGGCTTACACATTCCCGAACATGCGAATGGCCTCGGCCCTATACTCAATCTAATCAAGTATGCCAACCGTAAAGCTTAAAATAATGAATGGCATGCTGGGGGGGCACCCCATCAACAAAAAACAAAAAACATCAACAATAAAGGAACAAAACAAGGAACAAAACAACTTCTTTACTAAACAAATACCAAATAAAATCAAAGTACATAGTGCAAAATTTTCAAAACATAAACTCCTAAACTTTAAGAGTCTGGGGTTGGACTCTTCTGAGGCTCGGATGAAGGAGCCGAGCTAGATACAATAGGCGGTTGGACAACATACTTGGACACAATGTCCACCCCTGCCTTAAAATCCTGCACACGCTCTGATCGCATGTAAGTCGCTTAACATACACGAAATACTAACAAGAGTACTAGGTCAATCGTAGTATAGCAAGGGCGAGTCAATGTCAATCCCACATAGACTATTATTTAATAATGCTAAACACAAACACAATTCATAGGTCAACCGGATAGTGATGGTCATTGACCAACATAAAGGAACAGTAAATAAAAGGGATGCAAATAAACCAATCATCAATCATGTATCGAAAAGGCATTAACCAAACTATTCATAACTAATCTCCCCTTAATCCTCATCTGATTCATATTTGTAATTGAGCTACGGGTTCAATTCCTAACCCTATCTACTCCGACAATGGCAGTAGATAATCTATACGCCAGCTACCCTTCTTAATTGGTCCGTAATAGCCCATACGCATAAAGAACTAGAATTGCCGATATTGAGCGCTAACTCATACCGCAAACCCGCCTAGACAGCTATCGACATTGACCAGCACGTTCCTAGGGTCCATCAAGATATTGTCCAAACATAACATTTCACTAATCGTATTTCATGGTAGTTTACGAAGACATGCAAATAGTTGATCAGGATACTAACATGTAAATTAAACCTTATCGATCAACGTAGCTGACGCCGAACCATAAAATTAGGATTTACTAGGTATTCAGATCTCGCGATAAAGACCGTCGCAAATCTGAAGAGAGCAACCCCTAATTCTGTGTTTCATATTAACTAATCGAATAATAAAGATTAAGGTTCGTTTAATTAATTCATAGATGATTAGATGCAAGCAAAATCTAGATCTTGCACAAGAACAATCATGAATCTAAGAAAGAAATAAAACATTGGAATAGATCTTACCCATGACAAAGAGCATATCTACTCTTCTATTCTCTCTCCCTCCGGCGACTCAAGACGATCCATGAAGATCGTAAACCAAGCCCAATTCAATAAAGAAAGACTCATGACTTCTATGCAAGAAAGAAAAGAAGAATTTATAACCAAAAGACTACATTGTATCTAATTTATGAATAGATCTATGAATGAATGATAGAATGGAAGATGAATACAATTTCACAGCCCTCAATGGCCTTATATAAGTGTATAAACCGACTTTGGGGTAAACTCAATGATTGGAGGATAAGAAAATGTGTTTCTGGAAGATTCTGGGCCTCGTTAAATCCAGGGTAACTCCTGGTTTACCAGGGGTATTTTTGTCTTTTTCCTGCTGCCGACTTAACTTGGAATACCCTAGGCCCAGCTTCGGTATTTGGACCATAACTTGGCCTATGAAACTCCAATTTGGGTGATTCAAAATGTGTTGAAATCCTTGTTGCAAGATCAACAATGTTCATGAAGAAGTCCAAGCCCAATTAGTCTTGTAGGAATTCGGAAGCTGCATTGAAAGATCACCAATCAGATTGTCGGGTTGAATCTCCACTCAAAACACTTCAACCTTCTGCTCGGTTCAGTTCTCTATTGATTAACTCTTATATTCTGCCCAAATGATGCTTCAACACTGCAGACATCTGTCAATAAAACCATAGCACACATAGTAGCTTCTATTTCTAGCAAATAACGCATAAAATACACGGTTAATACGCATAATACTAATTTCGTCACCCCGGACGTGGCTTAGTGACATTTAGCTAACCAACCCATGATTTCATACATATTATACCCATTGAGAACACAAATCCAGGGTAGATTGATGGTAAATAATGGTACCAATTTGACCGTCATCAACTACCCCCCAACTTTGCTTTTGATCGTCCTGAGCAAAAACCATATCAAACAAACCCCATAAACAATTACAAACTAATTAAGAACAACCTCATTCAAGAATGATAAATAAGAAAAGGGTCAACACATATCCATCAATGATCCATTAAGCACAATCTCATAGTAGAACCGGCGTGTGTGTGCAATAATTTCAAACAACAAAGGTTGACGCAGCATGTAATCACATTATATCAATAAGGATTTCAGCAAAACATGTATCATAAAAATTCATAAGTTCCCATTAATCATCACCTACCAATGCATCAATGTGTCGTGGTGATAAATCTTTTGTGATAGTGCATTCAAGAAAAGAATGAAGTTATAGAGACCCTACAATCCTTACTTACCAATGTGCACACTCGCTTCCTCTTGCCTTCGCACTCAAAACAACATGAAACCTTACTTGGGCCGGGCAGACTGGGACCGAGCACGCCTTAGGTCCTCGCTTGTTTATTTTTATGTGAGGGTCGTGCCCTTCACACGAGTTCGCTTCCCTCACTGCATTTATTGCATATCTATTTTTTTCAATTTTTTTTCTGGCAGATTTCCCCACTATTTTTTTCTCTCTCACTCACAAGCCCGTTTTGTCCTGGTTTACCTTGTTTAGCATTCAAGTTGCTACCATCCTCCTACAACGATTGGCTAAAGTACATCCACCTAAAAATATCGATTCCCGGTCTAGGATAACTCTTCATCTTATCCAAATACTTCTCACTCAGATTGCATGCTCAAAAATTGAATGCAACAGTAAAAAAAATAATTAATAAGTCACTACTTCATGCAACATAACACATGCTCATTCTTCCATACTAAATTGAATAATGTGTCATCTATACTACATACTGAAGAATTGAGTTATACGTGCTTAAAAAGGTCTTATCCACAGCAAGATAGATGATTAATAAACCACTACTTCAAATAGTTGACAAACCTCTTATTCATCATTAATGAATTAAATATGTAATTAAGCAGTTTCAATGATTTACGGTTTCTATTTCATTCAATTCAAAAAATCAAAATTCACAAAAGTAAGTGTATGTGTGTCTCAATTTTTCAAACTAAGTGTTATGCCTACCCCCCACTTTAAAACTCAACATTGTCCCCAATGTGAAAAGTAAAGAAAAAAAAGTAGGAAGAAGAAGATCACTAAGCTTTGGAAAATAGAAGAACTCGGCTACTGTTTGAAGCAAATCATATCACTGAACTGGAACCAAAGTTGTCTTCTCCAAAGGACTAATCTACACTAGGTCGGCTAATACAAACAATTCTTGCACAAAGGCCATTAGTACCGCGAGACGAGAATAAGTAACAAAATCATTATCTCATGTGGCGGTAAATAGCACAACTAAAAAGAAGAAGTGAAATAAACAAATTAAGCCAGTACATAACAACTCTATTACTTAAACACAACAAAACTATTACATGACTCCAAATAAAAATAAAGAAGACTCAAGACTCAAAATAATAATCAAATAATCATGTGAAGTAAAAAACTTCAAAGACATCCTTTGCTCAATAGCCTTAGAACATGGCGATGAAAAACCTTCCCATTTTTATTCATCGGTTTAAGATAAAAACTAACAAAAAAGGTTAACTATAAATTAATGGAAATGCCTAACAATTAAATAAATAGTCCCCAGTAACGGCGCCAAAATCTTGATCGTGTAAGTCACTTAACACACACGAAATACTAGCTAGAGTACTAGGTCAATCGTAGTATAGCAAGGGCGAGTCAAGGTCGATCCCACAAAGACTATTATTTAATAATGCTAAACACAACCACAATTCATAGGTCAACCGGATAGGGGTGGTCATTGACCAACATAAACGAACAGTAAATAAAAGGTATGCAAATAAACCAATCATCAATCATGTATCAAAAATGCATTAACCAAACTATTCATAACTAATCTCCCCTTTATCCTCACCTGATCCATATTTGTAATTAAGCTACGAGTGTAATTCCTAACCCTATCTACTCCGACAATGGTAGTAGATAATCTATACGCTAGCTACCCTCCTTAATTGGTCCGTAATAGCCCATACACATAAAGAACTAGAATTGCCGATATTGAGCGCTAACTCATACCGCAAACCCTCATAGACAGCAGCACGTTCCTAGGGTCCATCAAGATATTGTCCAAACATAGCACTTCACTATTCCTATTTCATGCTAGTTTATGAACACATGAAAATAGTTGATCAAAGCACTAACATGTAAATTAACCCAGACGATCAACGTAGCTGACGCCGAACCACATAATTATGATTTACTAGGTATTCAGATCTAGCGATAAAGACCGTCGTAGATCTAAAGAGCGCAACCCATAATTCTGTGTTTCATATTAACGAATCGAATAATAAAGATTAAGGTTCGTTTAATTAATTCACAGATGATTAGATGCAAGCAAAATCTAGATCTAGCACAAGAACAATCATGAATCTAAGAAAGAAATAAAACATTGGAATAGATCTTACCCATGACGAAGAACAGATATACTCTTCTATTCTCTCTCCCTCCGGCGACTCAAGACGATCCATGAAGATCGTAAACCAGGCACAATTCAATAATAAAAGACTCATTACTTATTTACAAGAAAGAAAAGAAGAATTTATAACCAAAATACTACATTATATCTAATTTATAAATAGATCTGTGAATGAATGATAAAATGGAAGATGAATACAATTTCGCAGCCCTGAATGGCCTTATATAGGTGTATAAACCGACTTAGGGGTAAACTCAATGCTTGGAGGACAAGAAAACGCGTTTCTAGAAGATTCTGGGCCTCGGTAAAACCGAGGGTAACTCTCGGCCGGGGGTATTTTTGTCTTTTTCTTGCTGCCGACTTAACTTGGAATACCCTAGGCCCACCTTTGGTAGTTGTACCATAACTTGCCCTATGAAACTACGATTTGGGTGATTCAAAATGTGTTAGAATCCTTGTTTCAAGCCCAACAAATGTAATGCAGAAGTCCAAGCCCAATTCATCTTGTAGGAATTGTAAACCGCATTGCAAGATCATCAATCGATTGTTGGGTCCAATCTCCACTAAAACACTTCAACCTTCACTGGTTCAATTCTCTATCGATTAACTCTTATATTCAGCCCAAATGATGCTTCGCACACTGCACATTTGTCAATAAAACCATAGCACACATAGTAGCTTCTATTTCTAGTAAATAACGATAAAATACAAGGTTAATATTATAATACCAATTTCACACCCCGCATATGGCTTAGTGATATTTAGCTAATTAACCCATGATTTCATACATATTATACCCATTGAGAACACAAATCCGGGTAGATTGATGGTAAATAATGGTACCAATTTGTCCATCATCACGCCGTGTGTGATCATACCAATTTGAATCCGCGCCATCCACTCCTCAGTTCTACCCATGGTTGAGGATAGGATCGTAAACCACTTCAAGGCCTCGGGAAGTCCGCCAAGCCTACCTCGGATATCCTCGGCGCACTAAATCGAATCATGGCTTCCACATCACCACTCTTGCTTGGAGGTCGGCACCTCCTTCACCTTCACCTTCTTCTCCTCAACAAGTTCACTTGCCAAGGAATTAAACTAACCTCTCTGAGCTACGAAGTTGTGCCTCGCAGAGACTTCATCTCTCAGATCCTTGAGCCGAGCAAATTGCTTTGAACTCTTCTCGTGTCTCGCCTGCTCGGTAGTCTTATTCTTTGGGCAAATTAAATCTGCAGAGGCTTCTCCCAACCTCTTGAAAACCTCTTCACCAATCGTAGCCTCCTAAACAATCAGAGAGAAAAGATTAAAGCTGTCGCAAGGTCGGATTTGAAACAGAACGGGGTGAGGACAGATTACTTACCGCCTACGCTTTTACAAAACCCAATAATGGCCGCTTCTTCGTGGATATGCCAAAGAACTCCGCCACGCCGCTCGAAGCATCTTCTTCCCGAGCCCCTTAGAGCTTTGACTTGCTTTTCTTTGAGGGACAACCTCGTATGAGGTTGGCCTCGCCCGCCCCGCCTTCCCGACAACCAAGCCTCTTTCCGCGGTCTTCTTAGGAATTCTGCAGATCAGCCTACCCCGAGGAGGAGCAGATTTAAAAGCACCACCGCAGAAAAGATCTACGGTAGGATCATCCACAAGCTTGTCTTGGACAGACGGGGTCGGCTCGCACTGGCGAACCGCAAACTTCCCTTCCTGCTCTAGCTAGTAAATCCATGAAATCAGCCACTGTAAGTATGAGCAAAGTATTAGTCAAACGAGAGCATAGATATTTTACGGAAAGAAATCACAAAGGGAAAAGGTCCTACAGGACTTCCACTCGGTTTTAGTAAATTCCACATAGGGTTCAGGCCCCGCATCCTCTAACCGAGCAGCTGTGATCAGTTAATCATACAGGTTCTGCCACTTGACAGAGTATCTAGATTCCCAAATCTTCTCTACCAAGGTGTCCGACAGCTCCGGACGGTCATCATTGTCCAGATCGGCCATGTTCCATACGCCACCATGGGTGACCTTCGTGGACGCATATGAAGAATCCTCTTTCCATCGTTTGAAAGAATCCTTGCCTTTGGGAAGTATGGGAATGTCGGATGGCCGGCCCTGCCTCCTAGAAATTAATACCGGTAAGGGTGGTCCTTCACCCCTACACGGTGGTAGAAGTACCTAAACTTCTTTACGCTAAACTTTAGGTTTAAGAACAAGACTAAATAGCAAACCCAATGACGGCCCTAATGCCATCGGGGCTATCTCAAAATCCCGAGCCTATAATGCCGAATACGGCGAGGAGTGCCGGGCAAAAAGGCACCCTCGCACTCTACATCAAAATATTCCCGTGAACTGCAGACAGAACCCCTCCGCGTTCCGAGCAAATAAATACGGTTCAAGGCAACTTCGAAAAATCTTGCTTTATTAACTCATACCTTCACATATCGCGATAGCTGTGTATTCTTGATCAAAGATAGAACTAACGCTCTCTACTATCGCGATAGCCATCTCCATGAAGTCGCTTAGGGCTCCGATAGAACAAGGTTTATATCTAAGGACAAAGGAAATCAAGCTATGAAGCTAAAATGCGAAGGAAGGAACACTTACTTGAAAAAATAGATTTGAAGATTGAGAGATGAAGAATGAAAATCGGCAACCGACAGTAAATCTTCTGGTTTAATAGACAATGTTATTATGAAACGATTGAGCTGACAGGGTTATAACCCCCCCACTTACCTCAAAATATAACCTCAGTTAGTGTTAGTGGGCAACGACGCCTCGATTCCTGGTATAGCTATAACGACGTCACATCTAGCTTTGCCACCTTGCCATTCAAATCCAACCTATAAGTTAAACTACAAAGTTGGCCAATCATATGTAAACAGATCCGACCCGACCTCACAAAGCCTCGGCCGATCTCTGGGCTTATGGTGATGCCAAGAATTGAACTTACCCATGTGGCACCTCTCAGAAGTGGCTCCATATTAAGTGTAGAGTAAGAAAGGCTATCTAAATGGTCGGATGTCCCAAAGAAGCCAAGACATAGTAGCTAGGTGGTACTCTCCCCGCCCTTTTAGATCGACCTTGCTTAGATCAACCTCCAAGCAAAGATAGGCGCAAATACTATCCCAACCTCCGAGGTCAACAAGTACTTGTGTTCAAACCTACTGTGTTCGACTCCACAGTCACCTAAGTCTCATTGGGCCCAAACCTCTTACACGGACAAGATTCCGAGCTAATACCTACTCGGCTGGACTCCTACACCCCCATTGGTCGCCCACAACACATGAGGGTTCCGCCTGTTCAGCTCAGGCCATATAAGACGGCCAGGGTCGATCCTTAGTCTTATTTCCCACGTGAGTGATAAGTAGATAATCATGGAAGAAATCCCTAGTCATAAAGGCTCCAATCTTTATCACTTAGTGCGAATATTTGAATGTCACAATTATCTCCTAAAATCAAGGAGATCAATTAGTCATAATCATTTTCCTTAGGGAACATGCCAATTAGTGTCCACCATGGACACGCCACACGCTAACTCTAGGGCACAAGCCCCTCTATATAAACGATCCTTAAGGAACTATGAAGACTTGATTCCAATCCCAGCATTGGATACGTAGGCAGCTTGATCACTATCAAGTACAGACTAAAATATCTCACAATCACCCCCTCTTTTCCTCATTATTGTATTGCTCCCGAGCTTTGATAAGTTATCTCTAGAGAAAGAA